>JARSSU010021299.1:0-20010 GCA_029619165.1 Eurosta solidaginis
ATCAAGAGTCTCAATATCAGTCCACACGTAAAATTTCAACATTACTGTGTATTATTTACTAAATAATCAGGTTTTTGTGTTTTCCAAAATGTTATATATATAAAAAGTGGGCGTGTTATTGTCCGATATCGTTCATTTTAAATAGCGATCTGAGATGAGTGCCCAGGAACCTCAAAATTTACTCAAGTTATCGTGTTAACGGACAGACGGACGGATTGACGGACGGACGGACATGGCTCAATCGAATTTTTTTCGATACTGATGATTTTGATAAATGGAAGTCTATATCTATCTCGATTCCTTTATACCTGTACAACCAACCGTTATGCAATCAAAGTTAATATACTCTGTGAGCTCTGCTCAACTGAGTATAAAAAAAATCACTGATAAAACTTCGTGAATTTCTTGGCAGCCGGTGTACACTTTTATGACATTCAAAACCACTGATCATCAGTGTTCAAAACTCATACGCACTGTTGCAGAATAACTTTTTTGATTTCATGGCGTTTGATGTATATTTTCTCACTGACATAAGACTTTTACATTCAGCGCTCATTCCACAAAACCAGGGATGCACCTTAACGTTAAGCTAATCGTTTATCAAAAAATTCCACCGTTTCCGTTGAAACACTTCGAAATATTATCGATAAAGAAATTATCAAGATAAATTTTATCTCGTTTTTAACCGAAACGAAAAGCATTCGTTAACGTTAAAAACGTTAACAAAACGTGATACTTTATGTTTGAATTGTGCTGGCAATGCTATATCCATGGTGAAGCCGTGAGGTGGTAACAGCGAGCGGACATACACACAAACTCCATGTAATTTGTTTGTGTAATTCGTTGGTGTAATGTCAAAAATACTTTGAGAAATGTTCGTACTGTCAAAATTCATGAGAAAAATTGCAATCAGCTTGGCTATGCTTTTACCTTTAATAACTCCGCCACCAGTCAGCTTGCCATCATAGTTTGAATAATATCAACATAAACAATTTGATTTCGTTTCGATATGGCAGAAAACGAAACAAAATCATTTCGTTAATTTGACGTTCTTAACGTTAATAAACGAAACGAAATGACTTTTGCCGTCTTTCAGTGAGTTTTACAGCTCCGGCTCACGCTCAATTCTCACGGGAATGCTCTGGATCATTGAGAGACTTGAGAAGCAGATGTCGTGAATTTTCGCACACGTGAAATGTTATAGGCAGATGTCGCCGCTGTTTTTCATTTAACTCATACGGCGAAAGGCTAAGCAGGGACATCTATATTAAACGCCGCGTTGCCAACTTAAAAAGAAGTAATTAACAAATTATCTGGCTCACAAATTGAACCAGACTTTTATCTGGATTTATCTGGCTCAAATCGTTGTTGTTGCATTTACATGCAAAAATATTTATCTGGCTCAGGATTTTGCCACCGGATGATAGCTTTTGTTTCGTTTATTAACGTTAATTATCGTAACGAAATGATATCGGTTCTTTTTTTGATCCTTCGAAATACAACCGAAAATGTTTTTCGTGTAACTGGTAATTGACGCCCGAGTTTAAAATTGATATGCCATTATTTTGGCCTTGAGAAGCTTCACATTTCCGTTTAATGTCCTTTTAAGCTATGAGTCGTTTTCACATGATAGTTCCGCTAACAAATTTTACCCCCCTAATGTATGCTATTTTCTTACCAAACGAAAGTACTTAAAAATTCAAGAAAATTTTGCTTTGAAACCATATTACTAAAATAATAAACAAAGAAGTTTATAGCACTTTCAATATTTATTGCAACTGTTATTTTACATTATACTAGACCTGAAACTCACGACATTTTTGGAGGAAAAATTGCAGGGTTTGCATTGAAAAGTAATAAAGATATGTCAAATATCATGAATAGGGGAAGTCAAAGTAAATAAGTGAGTCAAGCCTGTTGCCTGTTGTTCATATTTATAATAATAACGCTATGCGACAAAATCAACTTTTTTTCTGGGTATTGGACAAAACCCACTTTTTGTAGAGATTGAGGCTTAGTAAACAAAGTACTATCTCCGTTTTTCGAACTTAGCCTCCAAAAAATAGATATCGGCTTACGAAGTTTCGAAATCTACATTTTGAAATTTCTTTTTTGTTAACGCGTTGAGCAAATTGAAAAGTAAAGGTGAAAAGTCAGAAGTCAGGTCTGACTTTTCACCTCGTATAACAGCTGTTATACTAAATTTCTCAAAAAAAGAATTCAGCCCTTCAAATAAGGGAAAAAAGCGGACCACGCCCACATTTTTTCTTTTTTAAATTTGCTGAACGCGTTAACAAAAAAAAATTTCAAAATGTAAAATTTCGAACTTCGTAAGCCGATATCTATTTTTTGGAGGCTAAGTTCGAAAAACGGAGATAGTACTTTGTTTACTTAAGCCCTCAATCTCTACAAAAAAGTGGGTTTTGTCCAATACCCAAAAAAAAAGTTGATTTTGTCGCATAGCGTTATTATTATAAATACGAAAACAGGTTTGACTCACTTACTTTACTTTGACTTCCCATATTCCTGATATTTGGCATATCTTATTAACTTTTCAATGCAAACCCTGCATTTTTTTCTTCAAAAATATCGTGAGTTTCAGGTCTAAGTATAATAAGAATCAGGTAAAATAACAGTTGCAATAAATATTGAAAGTGCTATAAATTCTTTGTTTATTATTTTAGTAATATGGTTTCAAAGCAACATTTTCTTGAATTTTTAAGTACTTTCGTTTGGTAAGAAAAAAAGCATACATTAGGGGGGTAAAATTTTGTTAGCTGACCTAATCATGTGAAAACGGCGTCATAGCTTAAAAGGACATTAAACGGAAGCTTCTCAGGGCCAAAATAATGACATGTCCATTTTAAAAAGCGGACGTCAAATAACCAAGTTACAACGAAAAAACATTTTCGGCTGTATTTCGAAGGATCAAAAAAAATTTTAAACCATTTTTCCGAAACCCTCTCAACATAATCCTCAAATTTAGGGGCGGACATTAGCAACTTTTTTTGAAGTTTTTGAAGTTTACTTCTATAGCGGCATGCATTTGAGAAAAACTGTAATGAAATTGGAAGACAACAACCATATGAATGTTGTTGTTGCGAAGCGGCAACCACACCACACTCATATAGCAAAAGCACCATAGACAATCTTAAGTACGGCAGTTGACGTAAAACAGAAAGCTTCAATATGGATCATGTGGTAAACGGGCGAATGAGCATGCAAAGGTCGAGTGTTCGACGATGTCTACTGTTTCTAATAAGTATAAGATCACCATTCTTTTATTTGAGAGTTTAAAACCACACTCCGGTGCCAGGGAGTTTAAAAGCTAATTATAAAATCACCATTCTTTTATTTGAGAGTTTAAAACCACACTCCGGTGCCAGAGAGTTTAAAAGCTAATTTACCATACTTACATATATATGTAAATACAAATTTGTGAAATATATATGTACATATGTACATACCCTGCAAAAATCGTTGGACCATGTGGTCCACTGGAGTACTTACCATTCTACTGCACTGTAATGCAGCGATGGCCCAACTCATGTTTCTACACGAACATGTTGTAAGCCGATCATTGCTCGTTTTTAACGACTGTAATCACTACACGATGTTTATTGGACTGTGGGTACTCCATGGATTACTCTGATGTAATGCGGAGCTGGAGTATATGGTCCGGTCCTAGGACATTGCAATGTTAATTGGACCATATTTTTTGTATGAATTGTGGTTAATTTTGGAGCACTCGCTTGGTCCATAGCGAGTACTCCATACATGCATGCATGGAGTACTCGCGATTTTTGCAGGGTATGTGCCGTTATTTATAAGCAAAAGGTTGCATATTTTGTGATTTGAAAGTATATGTACTATGTAATATTCTATTCAGTTTATTGAATTCAGCGAAGTCGGAGTAAAACGTCAAAGAGGAGGCTGACACAATCTGCCCAAATGGTATACGATTGTTCTTCGATAATCATTCAGTTTTAATTACAATAATAAAATTTTAAACACTGCAATCGAAAAAGTCATTTCCGAAGCAACAGATGTATACATTGGTTGCCAAGGTGTTGAACAGCACACTTTTATGAGGCAAAAATTACACAAAATGTCCGTTATCGATACAGGAGGTTTGCCTTATGAAATTACGTTGGTTATCAATAAACCATACATCCTAACAACTAATATTGACGTGTCAGATGGGTTAGCTAATGGCGCTACCGGAAACTTAATTTTTATAGAATATAATGACAATGGGGAGATTGGTCGTTTATGACTGCATTTCGCTGATTATGCTAAAACTGGTGAAAAAATCAGAAGAAAAGCAGCGGCGTTAATACATAAGTACAATATTTCATAACTGGAAGTGCCAATAGACCGAAGAACTTCCTCTATACCATTAACACGCAATAAAACAGTTCTTGTAAAGCGAAACCATTTTCCTCTGGTCTCTGCGTGTGCGATAACGATTCATAAGTCACAAGGCGGTACATTTGGTGAGATCGTCTACCAGTATGATAAATCACATGCTCAACAGCTACTATACGTCGCATAATCACGAGTAACATCGATCCAAGGGCTTCATTTTGTCTCAAAAAAAAGAAATGATAGAACATTTTATCACGGCCGGAGACCAACAGTATCCACAATTGAGTTGCGAACAAAATTTGAAAGGCTTAACTTGAATCGACTTGAAACAATTGAAAATGTATTATATGATTTTATAAATGCGAGAAATGGATTGTCGTTATTCACTTTTAATTGCCAAAGCTTACGCGCCCATTTACAAGATATTTAACTAGACAGAATAGCATCATCGTCGGATTTTCTAATTCTTTCCGAGACGTGGATTGATAATGATACGTTTTTAGACATTCCCAATTTCGATAAAGTAATCCAATTTAAAATACCATATACACCAGCTTTTGTATATGGGTTGCAATCTACTATAACACACATGACCGGGTAGTGTTGTTACTCCACAAACAACACTCAACGCAAAACAATTGGAATCAATGTCCGTTCATATTTCTAAGGTGGGAGAAATATGTGCTTGTGAGAGTACATTGGGTAGCAACAAAACAATTGTAATTGTAGCAATTTATATTTCTCCCAATAAAGCAATAACTAAAATTATTGAATTCATCCACGAGGGTTTAATAAAATATACCACATAAGACTACCACAAAATGCCGATGATTTTCAGTGGAGATTTCAATGTAAATTTGGCCTCGGATACATCGATCTCATTAATTGAATTTCTCACCACCAAATTTAATTTAAAGCTTTGCAGCAGTCGCACTGTATCTACAACGCGATCAAAAACAGCAATTGACGCCGTGTTTCAAAGGAACATTGATCAAATCGAAACTAAGGTACATATATGTTTCATATATTAGTTATCATAAGCCACTTGTATCTTTTGTAGAAATTTGATTAATAATAATAAAATTAAAAGTCTAAAAATATTCCTTAGTTTAATGTAAAGAAGGTTACACTTCAGAATTACCGATATCTGTCAACAAACAGATTTTCAGAGTATAAAATCACCATTCATTTATTTCAGAGTTTTTAGAGTATAAAATCACTATTCCTTTATTTCACAGTTTATAATTCAACATCACCACCATAGTGTACCTATACCAAGTGTGTTCACTAAGCGATAAACGTCAAAACTACAAACAGCCTCGCTCACCTGATGGAAATCTCAGGTCTAGAGTCGCATTTTTGGTCTCAACGACAACATTTTTGACTACCAATCGTATCGACTTTTTCAATTTTTCAATCATTCGGCGCACTCGGTAATGGTATCCATTTTGAATTCGCTGTCATTCCGAATCCAGCGAGTGCCTGTCAGAATGCTTGACAGATAAGTCAACACACTTGTACTTGTACACTATGATCACCACACTCATATAGCAGCTACCCTGCTATTGGATTACGTGTTCCATTTTCTTCATGTTGGAGTACTCTAACAATACTCCTTTGCAATTCGTTTGCGGATGACCATCAGCCGATCATAGCTCGTTTTTTAACGACAGTGATCAGGACACGATGACGATCGAACAAAGTTGCCAAAAGTAAAATATTGCATGCAAATAACTAATAATAAAATTTTTCTTTGGCAACTCTGGTAAAATGCAACAGCGCACTGGTTTTATGTATACATACTATAGTATGTATAGAGAAATATTAGTTTCTTTATTCACGCAAATGCTAAATAACATAAGAATATTCGTAGTATAAAATATAAAAGTTGTATTGCCCCTCTTCATTTACTTTCATTTTAAATTAAATTCACTTCGATAATTCTTTCCGACACAATTCCTCTTTAGTACTTTGGCATATGATCCTCTGTGGGTGCGCCATGGAGTACTACAGTGAAAGTACTTTGGAAAGTACTCTCACGTATGTACTCTATGGAATACTCACAAACAAAGCGAGAGTGGGATCACCTACTCCTCTCCTAGGACATCGCAATGTTAATTGGAGCACATTTTTTGTATGAATAGAGATTAGATTTTTTTTTATACTCCCAAAGGGGTATTCCTTACATTATTTATAGAGTACTCGCGTTTTTTGAAGGGTAGTGATGCTTTGTATGTGTATGTGTGTGTGGAATTTTACGAACACACCACACATATAGCAAAAGCACCATAGACAATCTTAAGTACAGCATTTGACATATAAACGAAGACGTTTGTATGGCGCATGTGGTAACTTGCATATAGACACGCAAAGGTCGCGAGTTCAAGGCTGGCTACTTTTTCTAATTTGTTTTTTTTTCATATAATTTATTTTTTTTTCATATAATTTCTTTTTTTATCTTTAATATATGTTTTTTTTTAATCATTTAATGCGAAACGTCACTTATATCATAATTGCATTTGATTTGTCTTTGTAATGGAATTTATTACGGTTGTGATATTTTGTGAGAAATAGAATTACTGATATCTGTAAACAAATGAATTTTCATAATTTTGTTGGTTACGTTTAGGGACCGATATGCCGAAAGATAACAACGGGGCTCGTGATAGACGGCGAAATGCTAAATTAAAGAAGTAAACTTCCCCTGGGTGTGCACCGCACACACTTATTTTTTTTTATTTTTTTTTGTATGGGGACCAACCCAGTCTAATGTGCACAAGAGTTTACAGAATCGCATGAAAATTTAAAGTGTAAATTGTGTGTGCAAATGAGTTTTCAATAAGTGTACATTTTTCAGTTTTTCACAGTTAGAGAATTGACCCCCTGTGGCTATTGTTTTACAGCCTCATTTTGTTTGGCGAACGATACGCTCAACGAACGATACCTGCTTGGACGATATCGTGTGGTCATGGTATTCTGAATCTTACGTTGCCGTTTATCGTGTAGCTTTACGTCGTTTGTTAGGCAAGGTGCACACGAGGCAGAAACGATATAATAGAGAGACATTGCATAGACGAAAAAATAGTGTGAGGCAAGCTTCACAAAATTCTAGTAGGTCACATTCACCACTTACCACAGCAGAATTTGTTAAACTACCACTGTCTGTATTTGTTATTTAATAATTATTTGTACACTTTTTATTCAGCTAATGTGTTCAGAATTTTAACTTTTACTCACTAAAACTCCAATCATTGTATTTCTTAATTTATGTTAAATTAATTAATTTATATTAAATTATGTTAAAAATTGTGTTAAAGTTTTTGGTGTGGTGAAAGTGACCTACTAGAATTTTGTTCCGCTCCGCTGCTTTCCATCGAAGTTCGCGCGTGCAATATCTTTATATTCCAAAATTTTTGCACGAGGCTATACATCATAGACGCGTACAAGATATTTCATATAGCTACAATTTCTCTACGCCGCAAGATCTGCACACGAAGCTACTTTCGAGCGTCGCTACAAAAAGCAAACAATTATTGAAAAAATAAAAAATTAAATTTCTTCAGCTATATCCGTCCCCGAAACCAAAGGAAATAGGTATAAAACGTTTTGTGCATCCCCGTGCCTTTGTAAATTATGAAATGCAATTTTAAACCACCGCGACTAGAGAAAGGGCCCTGCAAAAATTGTTGGATTACATGTTCCATTTTCTTCACTGATGACCATGATGACATGATATGAAACTTCTCGCTCTCTGAGAGCGCGTGTAAATGTGCATTTTTATAACATTGACCATAGATGCCATCATCCTCAAAATCAAATTTGGGCATTTCGGAATAACTTTGGGGTATTTACATGGTAAAGGTTTAATTTTATGATTTTCACCGAAAACTTACACAAGATTGTCAAATGGGATATCAAAAAACTCGAATTTTTTCAGGATCAAAAGACTAATTTTCATGTGGTTGTTGTTTTTTTCGTCAGATTTGTTGTACACACTTACACACTAATGCAGAAAGGTGTTCTGCGTGCATTTAGTTTTGATCCCCAAAAGGGTGTCGGACCCACCCAGGGTAATTTTTGTAAGCGCGGCCGAAGGCCGCCAACGCAGAAAGGTGTTCTATGCAAAAAAAAACTATGGATCAGGTCCCATATTTCGGACCCGCTCTGGGTAATTTTACGGTTTTTTGTGAATAACTTTCGACAGAAAGATTTCCGTTTTCGGATTCTTAAAACGGAGGTCGAGACGTGTCTTTTGATACCACCTTTAGTAACTAACAACCGTTATTTTAAATACTAATGAAATAAAAATTTGAGAATAAAAAATAATATTTTTATTTACTAAAATTCAAAAATTTGTACTTATTGTATCTATGTTTATATTTTTTAAGGTTTTACAAACAAATTGCACATCTTTGTTATGTATTTTGTACTTTACGGATATACAGACCCGGTAAAATAATAGCAGTGGTACTTTTTATCATATTTCGCCAATTTATTTCTCTTTTTTATTTTTGATAATTTATGAAGAAACTTTTGTAAATTTTGTCGCAGAAACTATGCAAACCAATCTCAAAAACAGTTCCAAAAAAATTCTAAAGCTCGAGAAAATTCTACGAATATTTCGAAGTTTTCGATTTAGAGCTTTCAGATGTTTGTTGAGTATGCAGCTCTTTAGCCAATTCAATTTTATTTTAATGAAAATTAGGTTTTAAGACGATCGTTTTCTTTCATATAATGAATGTGATATAGAAGAAATGAGCAACACCATCGACAACAAAATTCTCAAAACTAAACGTTGGCCAATATCGTTTTGAAACTTGCACTTCTTTAAAGTAAAATTGAATTGGCTACAAAGCTGCATACTCAACAAACATCTGAAAGCTCTAAATCGAAAACTTCGAAATATTCGTAGAATTTTTTCGAGCTTTAGAATTTTTTTGGAACTGTTTTTGAGATTGGTTTGCATAGTTTTCTGCGACAAAATTTACAAAAGTTTTTTCATAAATTATCAAAAATAAAAAAGAGAAATAAATTGACGAAATATGATAAAAAGTACCACTGCTATTATTTTACCGGCGAACAGAAAATAGAATATCAGTCGAAATTTTTATCACTGATTGTTTTGAGTATGTGATTTTGTAGCCCAATAAATTTTAAGCAACCAACAAAAAATTGTTCACATTTATGGGCGAAAATCTGAAATAAATGTTTCAATTTGTTTGAAACAAGTGCTAAGATGTCTGCTTGCAACTCGTCCTTTTACGATTGAGACAGCCTTGCAAGTTTAGATTTAAGCAAGGAGAAAAATATTTCGTCTTCTTGCGTATTAGCCGCAGAGTACCTTTCTCGCATCTTTATCAAAACGTCTTCAAAAAGGTCATCCACCTTTTTCTTCTTCGGCGGCTCACGAGGTGAAGGGCGTTTGTCTGGTGGCTTAGGAGAATCTACATTGGTAACTGAACTGGAAGTAGAAAAAAAGATTTAATAAAAGTTTATTATAGGCGTTCAAAGTATATAGCAATTTAAATTTTTGTAAATGATCCCAAATAAGCCTCAAAATTGAAAATTTTTTTTGAATGAAAGATTTTCGTGATTGTTACGATATCCGACGGATGCTTTGCGGAGGGATTGCGGATCGATCCGCGACAAAACAAAAAACTCAATGATATTTAAAACTGCCCTGGGTTTCGTTATGAAATATTTCATTGAATCACAAAGACAAACGTCTGGACATCGAAACTTTCACTTAAATGCTAGAGTACTTTACGTCTGCGATAGACATCTAAAATACATCCATAAATCTCGATATCAACAATTCAAAAACGGTAATAAACATTTCATAGGCACAATTATTCCTTTTGATTTTACGCTACCGACATTTTTGAAGGTGTTTTAGCAGTCGATATACTAGTGGAAACATCAGCGACACTCAGGCACAAATATTTACTTTAATATAAAAAATTTTGGTAATTCCTTACAAAAGCATGACACTGCTAATACGCGTCCAAAAATAGTGATGTCAAACGACGCGTCTTGACATCGCTATTAATAATCCGAAGGCGGAAATAAAAATTTTAACTCGTTCAAAAGATATTAACGAAAAACCGAAAAAATACCTGTGGGTATCTCCGAAAACGGAGGTGGCATCCATAGTATTTTTGCGCAGAACACCTTTCTGCATTGGCGGCCTTCGGCCGCGCTTATAAAAAATTACCCTGGATGGGTCCAACACCGGTTTGGATACCAAAACTATAACCGCGCAAAACAATTTTTTTGTGGGTACGAAATTACAACAATCACATGAAAATCTCTAACTTCAACTGCAAATATCTCCGGACACAGATACAATTTTTATTTCCGTATTCGGATTATTGTTGTTGAGGTCAATACGCGCCTTTTGACACATCTTTCGATATTTTTGGACGCGTATTAACAGTGTCATGCTGTCGTAAAGATTACCAAAATTTCCTTACCTTCCCTCCTCTGCAGATTCTTCAATAAACTGCATCGTGCTGAACAGCTTCCACTGCTTTCTAAAGCTGGTGCCAGCACCCGACCGCCCTGCATCCTCGGATTTCTCCTTCCTATATGGATCGCACAAAGAACGCCAGCGTGTTTTGCAGTTATAGGCTGAAAAACAATAAAATAATTATTAAAATACAAAAATAAACCACCGCCAGCATTTACTTACCATTGCTGTTGATTGCTTCTGCAACTGCTTCCCATGCTGCATCCTTTGCAGCTTTATTTTTATAAAGCGCCGAGGATTTGTTGTACAAACAAACGTGCGCTTGCATGGCAGTAATAAGCTGCTCATTACAAATCTGAAATAAATCCAAAAAGGTTATAATTTAATAAAAATATATAATTTTTTACGAAAATGAATTCTTACCTCCATTTTAGCACGAAACAAAATTACAATTTGTAAATAAAAACTAACGTCAGCTGGCAGTAAACGTCAAATCTAAATGTCACGCAAAACTAAAATTGGAAATCGAGTTAGTTTTTCACGCAGAAAATTCAATTTGGGTTGCTCTCATACAAGTTGTATGTGCATGAGACATTTTTGACAGAAAATGACTTGCGTGCGTTTTCACCCCTATTATGAATTTTCATACGATAGACGATAAACGCTTCCTAGCGTATCGTAAAAAATCAGCTTTCATATTGCGATTTCCACACGCCCGATAGATGTACTATTGTGAATGACAGCAGAGTTTTGTTTACAAATTTTTGTGAATCTATACGAAACAGATAGCAAAACAAAACGTAAATACTAACAATTCATTTGTCTTGTACGTAAAAGTGGCAAAAGTTTTTAAAAGCTGTTATAATAAAATGTTTTATGCAACCTCTGTTACCTTTTATATAAAATCAAATGAACAAATTGACGGAACTTGCATAGATTCCACAGAAAGAAGAAAATTGAGAGATCATTCCAATCTTCTTGAAATGAACTCTACACTGTAAGTACTTGACATACTAAAAGTAAAAAAAGTTTAATAAACAAAATTGATGTCAGAGTATGTCTTAACAGAAATAGAAGGCAGTTTGCGCGCCCGTAAAAATAGGCCATCCATCCCAAATATTTTGAAGGTTTGTGCCACTTTAAGGCTTCTTGCCCAGGGTGTTGCAACAGAGTGTTGGGAATGAGGCTGTAGTTGGATTATTTTGGATTATGTAATAATTGTATATATACTTTTATTTAAATAGTTCCCAACGTATCGTGGAAAAATTTATCAGAGATAGCTAGCGTAGAAAATTGAACAGCGTATGCGATAGTTAGCGTATGGCAATACCACGATAAACGATAAACGCTAACGATCGAGTTTCACACGCTAGAATTTATTTCATAATACGGTAGAACAGATTGCAAGCGTTTATCGTGTATCGTACGAGTTCATAATAGGGGTGTATATTAGGTTAGCCTGTGACTCTAACAATACTCCTTTGCAATGCGTTTTCGGACCACCATCAGCCGATCATTGCTCGTTTTTTAACGACCGTGATCAGGACACGATGACGATCGAACAGAGTTGCCAAAAGTAAAATATTGCATACAAATAACTGATAATAAAATTTTACTATGGCAACTCTGATAAAATGCAAACGCGCACTGGATTTATGTATACATACTATAGTATAGAGAATATTAGTTTCTTTATTCACGCAAATGCTAAATAACATATGAATATTCGTAGTAAAAAATATAAAAGTTGTATTGCCCCTCTTCATTTACCTTCATTTTAAATTAAATTCACTCGATAATTCTTTCCGACACAATTCCTCTTTAGTACTTTGGGCATATGATCCTCTGTGCGTGCTCCATGGAGTACTACAGTGAAAGTACTTTGGAAAGTACTCTCACGTATGTACTCTATGGAATACTCAAAAACAAAGCGATAGTGGGATCACCTACTCCTCTCCTAGGACATCGCAATGTTAATTGGAGCACATTTTTTGTATGAATACAGATTAGTTTTGGAATACTCCTATACTCCCAAAGGCGTATTCCTTACATTAGCCGTGTTTTTTAACACGCGTATATCCGTTTACGCTTAAACTTTGTACTGACTGCTAAGCGACAAACTATAAATACACCTCTGAAATTGCTGCGCATAAATTTTGTTCTACTAAATTTCAATACGCATTATACTCAGATGTAACTGAAATATGTGTCTTTGTTTCACCCTCTACACTAATTCTATGTATTCTATGTGTATCCACAATTCATCGCAACTGATTCAGCTATATGTTATACCCTATGGCCATCAGAGCGTTGCGTCTCCGCTTTTCGGTACACCCTGTTGCTGTGGCTAGTTGTTTAACCACAGCCGCTAGATGGGTCTCCTAAGCATTATCTAAGCGAAGATAGGCGTTTTTTACACGCGCAAACGAAATGTATACGCGCGTGTTAAAAAACACGGCTATCATTTATGGAGTACTCACGTTTTCTGAAGGGTACGCGAAAATTGCATGCTTTGTCGCTTTCATGCAGCTGACGCCTCGTATGCAGCTCTCCATTCAATACATGTGTTCGGCATCAAAGCGTACAAACTTTCGCCTGCAGCGTCTATGACGCGTAGCCTCGTGTGCACCTTGCCTTAACTACACGATATCAAGTGTCAAACTTGCAACTCTGTACACATATGTTTTGTTTTTGCGCACGCCCATAAAGTTTACAAAATACGTGAAATAAAAATAAAGTTGTTAGTGAAATAAATATAGTGATATAAATATAATAAAATTTATCAAGCTATTGCTCTATTATTTGCGCCATATACCGGTGCTCCTCTGGCCAGATCCACATTTGCTTCCAGCTCATGAGGAAGCACGAGGAATTTGGCGCTTGTGCTCTTTTTTGAATCTTCTAATATAAAATACAAGTTTTTTTATATAATATAACTAATTAATTCACTTTTTTTGTTTGTGCCGCTAATGTTCAACCAAAACGATAGGTGAATACCTGTTGTTTGTTTTTGATATTTTGTTTCGTATTGGTAGCACCTTTTCGTTACGTAACAGTCAGCTGTTATCGTTTTGCCTATCGTATTGCAATTCATAATATGAACACGCGAACGATGATCGTTTTGGAGACGATATCTACAAACACAATGAGGCAGTTACTTGGATTCCTTGATAGTAGCCGTGTTTTTTTTATACAAAACGCCTATCCTCGCTTAGATAATGCTTAGGAGACCCATCTAGCGGCAGTGGTTAAATAACTAGCTACAGCCACAGGGTGTACCGAAAACCAAAGGGTTTAACATATAGCTAAATCAGTTGCGATGAATTGTGGACACACATGGAATACATAGAATTAGTGTAGAGGGTGAAACAAAACACATATTTCAGTTACATCTGAGTATAATGCGTATTGAAATTTAGTAGTAAACATTTTATGCGCAGCAATTTTAGAGGTGTATTTAAAGTTTGACGCTTAGCAGTCCATATAAAGTTTAAGCGTATAGACGTTTACGTGTAAAAAAAACACGGCTAGTATAGCTGTATTTCGATGCTCGCTATTACAAGTTGTTTTTTTTTCAAGCGAGAAGGAAAAAAACGCTTCAAAAAAAGTAACATTAGCTGATAAACTTCCACCATCTGTATGGTTTTGCCATAATGAAACTGTTTAGCTAGTTGAAGCGTTTTTTTCAAGCTCGCTTGCAAAAAAAAACAACTTATGCTGGCTAAAGCCCCCATTACTGATACTTAGCATAGACTTGACTTGACTTGGCGTAAACTTGGCAACTTAGCCACGATTATACTCCACTTGGCGCATAAAATCTGTCATCATAATCAGCGTTGAAATTTATTTTTAAATAAATGTCAATTTGTATGAAAAAATTTCAAAATGAAATGGAAACAAACAAATGGCATCTCAAAATGTAAACGTCACTTAGAACTTACATAGAAAATCAAAATTCAACAGACTTCTAAGTCAAGTTAAGTTTTGAGTACTCAGTAACACGCAATGTTCATTTAACAGAACTGTAAGTGACAGTTCGCAAGCCAAGTCAAGTCTATGCTAAGTATCAGTAATGGAGCCTTAACAGTTTAGAGTTACTGAACGGAATCAATCGATTATTTCCGAACCGTGAGGTATCGGGTTTGATTTTATTGTAAATGTTGTTGAGAAGAAGAAGCAATAAATAAATTTAATTTGACAGATACTTTGCACAAGAATTTGTCATATTTAGTAGGCACTTTTTCAAGGCAGTAGGATTTAGTAGCTGTTGTATTGAATTTAAAGGAAAAGTGAATTTTGTTTAAACATGAATGACGATTTTGAACCAATGGAACCAAGCTTGCGCAATGTCGTAGATCAAACGTCTCTTAAATGGATATTTGTTGGTGGCAAAGGCGGTGTGGGTAAGACAACATGCAGGTAAACTTATCAAACTCGAGCGCAGTTAATTAACTAGAAAACAAACTATTTGTTTTAAACAAATTTGCCAATGACACGTCACATGCTAATGTACTCTTTTAATCAATTGATGCCAATAAAACAGTTGTAGCCTGGCTGTGCAAATGTCCAAAGTACGACAGTCGGTGCTGATCATATCCACAGATCCGGCGCATAATATATCAGATGCATTCGATCAAAAATTTACAAAGTTCCCACAAAGGTAACAAATTTTATAGCAATTTTAAAATTTAGCTTTTCAATAAATAAAAATTTTTTCGCAAAAGGTTAATGGATTCACAAATTTGTATGCAATGGAAATTGATCCCAATGCGGGCCTTAACGAATTACCAGATGAATACTTTGAAAGCGAGAACGATGGTTTGCATTTGAGCAAGGGAGTGTTGCATGAAGTAATCAATGCACTGCCTGGCATAGATGAAGCAATGAGTTATGCGGAAGTGATGAAGTGAGTTTGGCAAGAATATAATCAGCCCAATTCTAAACGAAAATTCCGTGCGAGTTTTTTCCCTTCTCCTATTCCTCGTATTCTAAATAAAAATTCTTTGTGACTTTTTTCACTTCTCCCTTTCTTCCTATTCTGAACACTGTTCGAAAAAGAGGAACCGGTTATGGGAGAAAAGTAGGTATTGTGAATGTGAGGGAGAGGGAGATTTCTTTGCCATATCATAGGAGTTTTTTCACTAGTTAAATTAAAGGGAATGCATCAAAATAGTTGAAGGAAATTTGTTCTTTTAAGAAAGAACACTTTTTTGTACAAATTTGTGCTAAAATATGTATTTACATTCTACCACAATATTCTCACTGTTAATACAACAACCACAATATTCTTTATTTTAAGTCGAAAAGTATATCATAAGCAACGGAAGAGCTCTTTGTATATTTGATGCAACCAACCAGAAATTACGCAAGGATTTTTAAGAATAGATTTTGACATATGGCGAAGGCGAACTCAACTCAACGTTGCTGCCAGAAAATTGCGTTGCAGAATGAAAGCAGGCAACTCCGGCGGATTTGTGTTATCCCGCGTCTTCTTCCTATGCTCCTCTGTTGCTGTGGCACTAATTCATTACTCATTTCAGTGAATACCACATGAAATGCAATAATGTGCATTGTTTATACCTTATTTCTTAATTTCAAACAAATTCGCAACAATAATTAAACTTTTCAGTTTTTTAAACAAAATAAGAAATGCGCAACGAAATTTCAATTGACAAAACAGCTGACTTCGAAAATTCGAAATTCCTATTCCCCAATTATTTTTCTCCCTAGGGAATACAAAAATCCGCGAGAACAAAATTCCGCGAGAATATTTAGAATTGGTCTGAATAGCTTAAAAGCTTTCACATCCAGTGATACTAACCCCTGCGGGTTAGGGGGTCAGCATATACCCGCGGTAGGTATGCCTGTCGTAAGAGGCGACTAAAATACCAGATTGAAGGGGCTATTTAGCGCAACCCTTTCAGGTTACCAGCGCAATATATAGCTTCTCCAAACCCAATTGTCAACCTCACCTATCCGAGGCGAATCTTGTTTCACTAACAGACGAGGCTCTGGCGACCCCAAGCTCCTCATGGAACTTTGGGATGGGGAGGGAGGGACGGCCTGGAGGTTTAATATGGCCATATAAATCGTCCCCAAGATGGTCGGGCTAGCACCTTAATGGTGCCGTGTTACCGGAGCATACCGGATCTGTATCCGGCAAAGGACCATCACATCGATAACACTCCCGAAAGCCTTCGGGGAGAAACCTTATCGCTACAACAACAACAACAGGAAAGTTAAAGTATTGCGAATAGCAATTTTAGTAAGGAGAGCAGAATTTTTAGAGTGGGGTTGATTTTACAATTCGGAAAGCCAAAGTCTCCAAAGTAATAGATCCTAACAGAATGACAGCTGTGATTAGTAATATATTGCACCGAATACTTTAATAACCGACTACTGAGTGGAATATTACATTATGTTATTTTAGCAGTGAACATCATGTCCAGTGATCAGGGTCGGTTTCATGTTTACGATTACAGATGAAAAGTCGATTTCACTTAAATTTTTTTAATTTTAAAAAATAAATAAATGTAAGGCGCGACAACTTCCGAAGAGATTTTAGCCCGAGCTTCTCTTCCAATTTGCGTCGTGCTCCTTTTTTATTTTTCCTAAAAATTGGCGGGACGGAACCTACTTGTTTTATACCGTCTCCGAACGGCATCTGCGAGGCAGATGAGTTTTCACTGAGCTTTTCAAGGCAGAAATACAATCGAAGTGCTTGCCAAACACTTCCGAGGGCGACCCCGCTTGCCCGGTGAATCCAGTACTCAAAGAGCAATACCCTAAACTTGCGGAAGAGGAACGCACACTCCCTAGGGAAACACGAGTCACACTTAAATCCCCAAAATCAAAATCCCCAACACGAAATCCCCATTTCTGTGTGAAAAAACTTCAATTCGCGGCGATTTAAACCTTAATTTGAATGTTGTTCACACAGAAAAAAAATAGTTATGTCTATTCAGGGTTTGAAAATGCTGAACTAATTTCAGTATTAAAAATTGCTTGAATTTAATGGGGAAATATTTTCAGCAACAGAAAAAAGCAAAGGAAACAAATTTTTTCTTTTTCATTTTACTGCAGATATTACTTGAATGGATGCGAGCTGTCGTAGTCAGCAGATGAATATTTACTGTGCTTTGAAGCTATAAGTATTCAGGATTAACTATTTTAAGCAAACATTTTGCAGAGTTTTTTAACAGCGAAATTCGGTTCGAATACTGCTGAAAATAAGCAACAGTAAATTTTTACTATTCAGCAGAACTATTTGATTTCAAAGGGACATACAAACAATCTGTACGTGTAGCTCGTAATAGCCTTCAATATACGAGTAGGTATCTTTATTGATGTGTTTCGACACACATATATCCGACAGCTTCTACTGACAAAAAAGTCGAAATAACTGTACGTACAAAATCTGCACCTCACGGTAGCTGGGTATATGTTCTGTGAGTCACTCGGGGTTTTTCTCCGGGACCAAAGCATGCATTCAAGTAGCATGGCTCAATTCTCTCGGACGTCAAAATTGTCACACAGATGAGTAGATTTGTGGAGAGAGGGACTGTCCTTCGTCGGCCTAGAGACAGCACTGCCCCATTACGAAGAAGTACATATTTATAAAAACGGCAACATATATGCCACAAGCAAAACGCGATGTTTAGTTAAACCCTAGTACTTGTTGTCGCGCGATTTCTTAAAACATGTATGTCAGCTTTCTGTTCACAACAAGAAGCGATTCACACCTCGTTTAGCGCACTCCGTTCATCTCCTCATTCGATTAGCACCAAAAGCTGGTATGATAGACAAATTCTCGTTTGTTGTAGCGCTAAAACCGCCTGAAGTTTGTTATTGGAAACGCATATTTACGATGGAAGCAGTAAGGAAGGCGGTTCTGCATTGATGTGGTGGTGCGCAATGGCTAGTGCATGTCGGCTGGAGCGGGTCCTGCCAACCTCTATGTTCCTGCGCCATAAACAGAGAAAGTTCTTATCATTGCTATTCAAAACTCAACTGTCAAATTTCAAAAAAACAAGTAGTAAGGAAGACTAAGTTCGGGGTAAACGAATATTACATACCGTTTAGAGCTGTGGAGACAAGTAAGGGAAATCACATGTTGTAAAAGGAACTAGGGTAACCTGGAATGTGTTTGTAGCCATGTGTTCAATGGAAGATATAAAGAGTATTTAGAGGAATTGGGCCAAGATCATAGATGGACGCCCTTTAGGAATCGCCATAAAGGTGGACCACGCCTGACTCGAGAATTTGTTTGTTACGATATGGGTATCAAAATGAAATGTGTTAATGTAATTTTAAAACGTGAGTGAGGCCCTAGTTATTAGGTGGACGTCTTTTCGAGAATATCCCATAAAAAGGTGGACAGGGTGACTTAGGAATTTATTTTGTACGATATGGGTATCAAATAAAAGTTATAATGAGTATTTAAAAGAGCGTGGGCTAAGTTCTATAGATGTGACGCCTTTTCGAGATATCGCCTAAACGTGGACAGGGGTGACTCTAGAATTTGTTTGTACTATATGGGTATCAAATGAAAGGTGTTAATGAGTATTTTAAAGGGGAGTGGGCCTTAGTTTTAGGGGCCTCTTTTCGGAATCTCGTTCTAACAAAGTGGACCTGGGGGGGACTCTAGAATGCGTTTGTACAATATGGGTGTCAAACGACAAAGGGTAATAAGTCGTTTTAAAAAAGGGGTGGGCCTTGTTCTATGGTTGCGGACGGCCCTTTCGAGATATCGCCATAAAGGTGGACCAGGGTGACTCTAGAATTTGTTTGTACGATATGGGGTCTCAAATGACAGGTGTGTAATGAGTATTTAAAAGGCGTGGGGGTTTATTCTATAGGTGTACGCCTTTTCGAGCTATCTCCTAAAGGTATAGACAGGGAGGACTCTAGAATTTGTTGTACGATATGGGTATCAAATGAAAGGTTGTTAATGAGTATTTTAAAAGGGAGTGGGCTAGTTCTAGAGGTGGATGCCTTTTCTGAGATATATCGCCATACAGGGTAGGCCAGGTCTCAAATGAAAGGTGTTAAGAGTATTTAAACGGGTGTGGGCCTTTTTCTATGGTTGGACGCCTTTTCCGGGATCTCGCCATAAACGTGGACAGGGGGACTATATGCGTTTTACAATATGGGTATCAATGAAAGGTCTCTGA
>JARSSU010021300.1:0-34857 GCA_029619165.1 Eurosta solidaginis
CGAACTTGGGGTGCCGCGCGCTACAAAAGCCCACTGCCAAACTAAGGACATTTATATACTCAGTTGCAGCAGAGCTCACAGAGTATATAAGTTTGATTGGCATAACGCTGTTGTACCATATAAGGACGAGAATAAGATATAGACTTCGATATATCAAAATAATCAGGATCGAAAAATTTGATTAGAGCCATGTCCGTCCGTCCGTCCGTCCGTCGTTAACCCGATAACTTAGTAAATTTTGAGGTATCTTGATGAAATTTGGTATGTAGGTTCCTGAGCACTCATCACTCAGATCGCTATTTAAAATGAACGATATCGCGACTATAACCACGCCCACTTTTTCGATATCGAAATTTCGAAACACCGAAAAAGTGCGAAAACTCATTACAAGACATATAAAGCGACGAAACTTGGTAGATGAGTTGATCTTATGACGCAGACATAGAAAACTAGTAAAATTTTAGGACAATGGATGTGGCACCGCCCACTTTAAAAGAAGGTAATTTAAAATTTTGCAAGACAAGCTGTAATTTGCAGTCGTTGACGATATCATGATGAAATTTGGCAGGAACGTTACCGTCTATTACTATATGTACGCTTAATAAAAATTAGCAAAATCGGAGAAGGACACGCCACTTTTACAAAACAATTTTTTTAAAGTAAAATTATAACAAAAAATTTAATATCTTTACAGTATTATAAGTAAATTATGTCAACATTCAACTCCAGTAATGATATGGATACTTTTAATGCCATAAGTCGAACAAAAATTATCAATCCTTTTGAAATTTGGTAGGGAGCATCGATTTATGACGTTAACTGTTTTGTGTGAAAATGGGCGAAATCGGTTTATGCACGCCCAGTTTTTATACACAGTCGTCGCGTCTGTCCTTCCGCATGCTTTAACACGATACTTGAGGCAAAAATCCACATATCTTTAATGAACTTAGTTCACGTGCTTACTTGAATTCACTTATCTGGTATGAAAAATGACGAAATCCGACAATGACCACGCCCCACTTTTTTCGATATCGAAATTTACGAAAAATGAAAAAATGCCATAATTCTATACCAAATACGAAAAAGGGATGAAACTATGGTAGTAAGGTAATTGGATTGTTTTATTAACGCCAATATAAACTTTACAGAAAAAACTTATAAAATGGTTGTAACCACCTACCATGTATTAAGTATGAAGAAAATGAAATATTCTGGCAGGGCGTAATAAAAACCTTAAATCTTGGCAGGTACTACATATATAAATAAATTAGCGAGTATCGCAAAGATGATGTTCCTGGGTCACCCTGGTCCACATTTTGGTCGATATCTGGAAACGCCCTTCACATCATACAACTACCACCACCCCTTTAAACTCCTCATTAATACCTTTAATTTGATACCCATATTGCACAAAACGAATTCTAGAGTCACCCCTGGCCACCTTTATGGCGATATCTCAAACGGCGTCCACGCTATGCGAACTAAGGATTACTCCCTTTAAAATAATCAATAACACCTTTCTTTTCATACCATATTGTACAAACAAATTCTAGGGTCACCCGCTGCTCTCCACCGTTATGGCGATATATCGAACGGCGATCCACCTATAGAACTAAGGATTACTCCTAAATAGCTCATTACACCTTTCTTCTGATACCCATATTGTACAAACAAATTCTAGGGTCACCCTGGTCCACCTTTATGGCGATATCTCGAAATGCGACCACCTATCACAACAACCACGCACTCTCTTTAAAACCCTCATTAATACCATTAATTTGATACCCATATCGTACAAACACATTCTACAGTCACCCCTGGTCACCTTTTATGGGCGATATATTCGAAACGGCGTCCACCTATAGAACTAAGGCCGCACCTCCTTTAAATACTCATTAACACCTTTCGTTTGATGCCGCGTATTGTACAAACAAATTCTAGGGTCACCCCTGGTCTTCCCTTTATGGCGATTCTCGCACCTATGGAACTAAGGAATTAGCTCCTTTTAAAATACTCATTAACACCTTTCTTTTGATACCCATATTGTAGCTAAACAAATTCTAGGATCACCCCTGCGTCCATCTTTACTGGCGCATATCTCGAAACGCGTCCATCTATAGAACTTAGGTCCACGCCCTTTTAAAATACTCATTAATACCTTCATTTGATACCCATATCGTACAAACGCATTCTTTTCCCTTATGTTGTCCCATAGCTCTCAACTGAGTATGTAATGTTCGGTTACACCCGAACTTAACCTTAATTACTTGTTTAAATTTATAATTTTATAAACTATTATTTTAATGGACTATATTTTACTTTCATTTAGTTTATGGTGTATTTAAACACGGCGCGAATGCAAAGCATCGGTACACTTTATTTTTATATTTCTTTATTTTAATGTATTCAATTTATTAAGTTTGGTATTTTTTGTTTATCGGCCTATTGATAAATGATTCAGGGTTCGATTTGAGCTCAAGGCCAGAACAATAATTTTTTTCAAATGATAATTATTGTTATTTTTTAATTTTTCTAAATTTGAAAATTGTATTTTGTTTTTGGAATAGTAAGTAGAAAATTTTTCAGACAACTCTGCCATAGCTGCGCAGATAGAACCATTTCGAAGGGTGCTAAGCCTTCATCATCAGTACGCCTTAGGCATGCTGCGCTAACCATTCAGCTATAACAGTGGTGGTTTGTTTGACTGGCAAATTTGCTACTTCTTTCCTTTTTAGCCAACTATATTTATTCAGTGTTGCGCCATCTGGTGCAAATCACTGATAATGCTGGATTTTTGTTTATTGTCAATTGCTTTGTTTGACATTCCCAAGTGCTCATGGTTTATTAACAATTGTTTTTGTTTTTACGGCCTATTGATAAATGATTCAGGGTTCGATTCGAGCTCAAGGCCAAACAATAATTTTTTTCAAATGATAATTATTGTTATTTCAAATTTTTCTAATTTGTAGAAGTAGAAAGTATAAGTAGAAGTCTACTTACTATTCCAAAACAAAATAAATTTTCAAATTTAGTAAAAATTAAAAAATAACAATAATATCTCATTGAAAAAAATTTGTTCTGGCCTGAGCTCGAATCGAACCCTGAATCGTTTGTTATTTTTAACTTTATTTATGTGTATTTAAAACAGCGGACGATGCCAAGCATCGGTACACCTTTATTTATTTAATTTGGGGCGAACATAGGAACTCTGAGTTTCGCTCTAATGAGCCACCTCATCTTCTATTTGAAGACCCCCTTTCAAAATGTGATATGGAGGCGATCACGGGCTCTGAGGTATTGGCACCCAATTTTCTACTAGAAAAACCTCTTATATATTTAATTTGGGGCGAGCATAGGCACTCTGAGGTTTCGCTCTAATCAGCCACCTCATCTTCTATTTGCAGATCCCTTTCAAATGTGATGTGGAGGCGAGCACTGGTCTCTGAGGTGTATTGAGCACCCCCATCTTCTACTCGAAAACCTCAATTTTAAATAAAAACTAAAACTATGTCTTTAGAATATTTCATAAGCCGGATGAGAATTTCAGCGCTTATGAAACAAACGAAAGAAAAAACTCATAGTTTAAGTCGCTTAAACACAGCAAACAACAACAGCGTTTTAAGTGCACAACTGCCGTATGTAATGTTCAGTTTCACACGAACTTAGACTTTTTACTTGTTGTTTTTTATTTTATTTATTTATTGAAATTTTAAAAGTGAATACATTTTGTGCTCTTTACTTTCAAAATAATTAAATTAAAACCATTTCATCGTCCGATGTGGCATACAAATTTACAAAGATGACCTAAAACTTTAATTACTGCAGATTCGCGCTTAAAATTAGATTGCAGCTGCGTGTATGAAACGAAAGGACACACGCTGATGTGAACTTTATATGTTTGTATGCATGTAGATATTTGTGCTTTGTAAATATACATACATACATACATATATTCTCATCTATTCATTTATTTAATGTTTGAGTAAATTATGACCCAATACATGCCCACAGATGTGCGCCAGCTTGAAAACCAATCAACAACAACTTGTATGAGTATACAACACACACACACATCGCATTCTGGACAGTAAGAGTTTAAACCTGTTACAGTATCCAGAACGAGTTGGGCCAGGTCTACTTTGGGAATGTGCTTTCTTCTTCTGCAAGGGTGGGATATTGTTTATTAATAACGGGGTTCACCGTCCTGACAAAAGCGATTACCGATTCTGTGTGGATTTGGCTAGGGCCTGCTTATGCTTGTCTGGAACAATCGGCTGTGTTGGCAGGTGTCGGATCTCGTCATAGTGCTTATGGAGATGTTCCCTTAATCCCGTGGAGGCGTGCTAGATCGAGCAGTTATTAGCTAGGATGTCTGGTTGTGACAATTAAGCAAAAACTGCTTGTTCAGCATTTACGCTGCGCTCTTTAATATGAGCTCTTTGGCCTCACTATGTAGGTGGTGTTCGGGGGTCATAAGGAGACATCCGGTGACAGTTCTGATTGCAGCATTTTTAAAGGTCTGTAAACTTTCCAGTGTGTATTTTTAAGACTGAGGCGACCAAACTAGTGACGTGTAGCTCATGAGCCGGCCGACCAATTGCTTTGTACGTGGTTAGCAACGTTACTTTATCTTTTCCCCATGTGCTGTGCCGGCAAGCGGCTTGAAGATTTTGTTGCGACTTTGTACTTTAGAACAATTTCGGTGGCATGAGCCTTGAAGGTTGGGGTATTAGCGAACGTTACCCCTATATCTTTGTGTGACTGATAGTCGGTAGTGTGACACCAATATTTCCTTCCACGTCGTAAACAGAGTGCGCCGTGGATTTTGCCGGTGATAACGCCAGTTGCGCGAGGTGAAGAACCGGAAAGAACGGGAAATAGTTGCATATTTTAGAAACAATTTCATGAATTGAGGGGCCATGTCCTGTAGCCATAATCGTGCAGTCGTCGGCATAGGAATGATTGTAACTCCGTATGGTGGGGAAGGGAATTTTGATATGTAGAAATTAAACAGAAGCAGAGAAAGGACACCACCTTGTGGAACCCCCTGTTTAATTCTTCTAGATTTAGTGATTTCGTTCCTAACTCGCTACCGCGCCTCCTGGCCTTAACCTCGCATGTCCGCACAGAAACTAAAGGACTACGACATCCAATTCATATCCTAGTTGACGTCACTTTCCTAGAAGCTCTAGGTGTAGCTACGAAGGTTTTCTTGCAGATGTTTTTTTCATTCCATGCTGCCATATAGCTCACAACAGACTGTTCCAATCACCAGAGAAACACCTTGAAACCTTAAGAAGTAACTATTCGGCCAAGGATGCCGTCTTATAACCACAAGCTGTCTAAGTGGATATTATTGCGTAACTCATGGATGAAAATCATATAATCGTCAGCGGCTCCAAATTATTTGAATTTTATAAGTGCGCGCTGTAATTCTTTATGCTAAAACTGTATTGGACCCTAGATACAATTCTAAAAAATTTAAAGATGTTTGTGTTCGAAAGATTGATTACAAAGTCGTCGTTAAAGCAAAACGATAAGTGGAAGTCACCAATTTTAAGTTGAAAATGTTAATGGTTATATTATGCTCAGTACAAAATGATTCCATAATCAATTTTAGTCTAACAAAGTACAAGTTATACGTCCTTCAAAATTCGTTTTGATTTTTGACAAATTTATAAAACAACCCCTCGGAAAAAATTTTAAAAATTCAATCCAACTTCTGAGAGACCAATAGCTTGTACTCAATTTATTGGCCTACAAAACTGCATAATAAAAATAATTCAATAATATATAAATAAAAAATTCGAATTCAATTCTTCAAATTTTCTGGCATAGTTTCAGTTGCAATATTCACAGAGGTTTCTTATGAATTAATATAATGGAAAATAGTATGTATGTAATATGGAAAAAGTATGTATTTGAATGCATATATGCACATAAGTATGTGCATTAGATGGTCCTTATTTATAATAAAAATATATCTTTAAAAAGAAATTGCGCGAAACGAAACAGCTGTTACAGCTGTGTTTTTTGAGTCATAAGCCACCTTTTCATAGACCGGGTCACATATATAGATATATATTTTTTTTATAAGGATTCAAGCGGTCGCTACCAAAAGTCAAACTTTTAGAAAAATTTTTGTTACACATAATAATAACACAAGAGAAAAAGGAAATTAAATTTTAATCTAGGCTTTCCAAAGTTCTGCTTTTAACCTTAAAAACTATCTGAGTTATTTTGAGAAAAAAATCGTTAAAAGTTATTAAAACAGTAAATAGTACCGTAAGAGGACCATGCGCCATACAAATTCAATCCTCGGCAGTGACCTCTAAATATTATTAAAAATTTAAAAAAAAATACTAAAACAGTTACTCAGGATAGAGAACCAATTGAGCTGGCGCTCTGCCAAAAAATCAAAAAAAAACAAGTAAGGAAGAATAAGTTCGGGTGTAACCGAACATTACATACTCAGCTGAGAGCTTTGGAGACAAAATAAGGAAAATCACCATGTAAGAAAATGAACCTAGGGTAACCCTGGAATATGTTTGTATAACATGGGTATCAAATGGAAGGTATTAAAGAGTATTTTAAAAGGGAGTGGGCCGTAGTTCTATAGGTGGACGCCATTTCGGGACATCGCCATAAAGGTGGACCAGGAGTGAGTCTAGAATGTGTTTGTACGATATGGGTAACAAATGAAAGGTGTTAATGAGTATTTTAAAAGGGAGTGGGCCTTAGTTATATAGATGGACGCCTTTCGAGATATCGCCATAAAGGTGTGCCAGGGGTGACTCTAGAATGCTGTTTGTACTCTAGAATGTGTTTTGTTTTGGGTATCAAATGAAAGGTGTTAATGATTATTTAACAGGGAGTGGGCCCTAGTTCTATAGGTCGACTCCTTTTCGAGATATCGCCATAAAGGTGGACCAAGGGTGACTCTATAATGTGGTAGTACGATATGGGTATCAAACTAAGGGTATTAATGAGGGTTTTAAAAGGGAGTGGCCCTAAGTTTTATATGTGAAGGCGTTTTCGAGATGTCGACCAAAATGTGGACCAGGGTGACCAGAACATCATCTGTAGGGTACGCTAATTTATTTATATATATATTTAATACCACGAACAGTATTTCTGCCAGATTCCAAAGGCTTTGATTTTGCCCTGCAGAACTTTTCATTTTCTCCTACTTAATATGGTAGGTGTAACACCCATTTTACAAAGTTTTTTCTAAAGTTATATTTTGCGTCAATAAACCATCCAATGTACCATGTTTCATCCCTTTTTTCGTATTTGGTATAGAATTATGGAATTTTTTGCATTTGTCGTAATTTTCGATATCGAAAAGTGGGGCGTGGTCATAGTCGATTTCGCCATATTTAATACCGAGATAAAGTTTGTTCAGATAAGTACGTGAACTAAGTTTAGTAAAGATATATCGTGTTTTGCTCAAGTTATCGTGTTAACGGCTGAGCGGCAGGACAGACGCTCGACTGTGTATAAAACTGGGCGTGGCTTCACCGATTTCGCCCTTTTCCACAGAAATAAGTTATCGTCCCAGAATCTAAGCCCCTACCAATTTCACAAGGATTGGTAAATTTTGTTTCAGACTTATGGCATTAAAAGTATCATAGACAAATTAAATGAAAAAGGGCGGAGCCACGCCCATTTTGAAATTTGTTTTATTTTGCATTTTGTTGGACCATGTCATTACGGGAGTTGAATGTTGATATAATTTACTTATATACTGTAAAGATATTAATTTTTGTTAAAATTTGACTTTAAAAAATATTTTGTTTAGTAAGCATACATATACTAATAGGAGTAACGTTCCTGCTAAATTTCACCAAAATATCTTCAACGACTGCCAAATTACAGCTTGCAAAATTTTTAAATTACGTTCTTTTAAAAGTGGGCGGTGCCCGCCCATTGTCCAAAATTTTACTAATTTTCTATTCTGCGTCATAAGTTCAACCCACCTACCAAGTTTCATCGCTTTATCCGTCTTTGGTAATGAATTATCGCACTTTTCGGTTTTTCGAATTTTCGATATCGAAAAAGTGGGCGTGGTTGAGCTCTGCTCAACTGAGTATAAAAACATACACAAACCTACTGTATCTACGTTGGTGATTTATTTGTTTTAAAAGTGCTTTGGCGTATGTACTAGATCGGGTGTATTCCCAAATTATTACTCTTGTTGCATATACTCGCACATATAGCAACCGAAGAAATGTTTAATTATTTAAAACTTGCTTTACGAAAATATCCAAGAAGGTCAAGCTACGTGATTGTTATTTTGCTACAGGAAAAGCTTGTGGGAAAAGTATTTTCAACTTTGTTTGTGTAGTACATATATACACATCTACACATATAAGTGACTTGGTTAGGCATATGTGTGCAAGACTTTTATATATATGGGGTATTCCATCCCCATTTCGACCAATTTTTGAACCCGACCCCTTTAGAATTGGCTGCGAGTTTTTATTCTTTTTCTAGCTTACGAAAGACGTTTTTCAGAAGTTTTTCAAATTTTTTCATCAACTCAAAAAAAGTTATGAATTTAAAAAAAACTCCGTTTTTGTTTCAAAATGCTATAACTTTTTCAAAATTGACCGTTTGGGATCTTTTTTTTTAATTTGTTTTTAAATGTACTTTTCGGAAAAAATTCAAAAAATTTTTAAAGTGTAATTTTCAGTTTTTCGAAATTTTTCGAATTTCGCCCTTTTTTTCTCAACGGTCTTTTTTCAAAATGCCGTTTGGGATATTTTTTTTAATTATGTTTTTAAATGTACTTTTCGAAAAAAAATACAAAAAAAATTTTTAGTCAATTAAATACATTCTTGCCCACTCCGGGATTAGTGGGGATGATTGCAGAATTGATTGAAGTTTTTTATGAGAAAAAAAAAGAGAAAAAAGACTGAAACCCCCAAACCGTTCCGAAGTAATCCTGAAATTATTTAAAAATAGACCCGAGGCACGTTCTCGAAACGACCTCAAATAGTATCGAATTAAAACCGAAAATCATCCCAAAATGCACTTGAAATGATCTCGAAATTATCTGGGTGTGATACTGAAATTAGCTCGACATGATTTCAAAATCAATTCGTGAAATGGTCAAAAAATTTTAGGAAGCAAGCAAGCTCTTATTAATACAGAAATAACCGCTAAAATGACCTTGAAACAACCCAGAATAAGTCCCGAAATAATCCGCATATATTGTCGAAATAATCCCGGAATGGATTCGCAATTATCATGAAACTATCTGAAAACATGCCTACTTTGCCAAAATTATTTAGACCAAAATCTATATTAACGGCGCCAACATTTCCTTTCCCTTAATTGCTCAAGTCCAAATTAGGTGATCCAATTACCAAATATCATTAGACTAAGTCAAATAGATGCCACTCTTTACTTCACAAAATTTATTAGAAGCCGATGAGTATGTCCCATTTACAAATTTTACTGGTCTGAGATAAAAAAAATTAAGAGATATGGCAAATCATCAATAGGCTCAGTGGGTTGGGGAGCACTTCACTGCTGATTTTTCCTACAATGCTGTAACCTCTGTTTTATATGATAGTATTTGGTATCTATTGTTTTAAGACAAATAGACGTAGATTTATAAAAACGGTTACAGAGGGTCGTCACTTTCCCCAAAACTGCTTAGAGCTCTATCGGTAAAACCTTGATACCGAATATAATTAGTTGAAGGAAATAGTCATAAATATTTAAAGATAATGTTTTAAAGAGAGCGAACGAAGAGAGGGTGTCCTTGATAATATTTCCAAAATGGTTATACCTCTTTTATGGGCCTTGCAATTTAATATCACTGGTAAAGGTAAATAAAAATAAAATAAATAAATGTAAGGCGCGATAACCTCTGAAGAGATTTTAGGCCGAGCTTCTCTTCCAATTTGCGTCGTGCTCCTCTTGATTTTTACTACAAATTGGCGGAACGGGGCCTACTTGTTTTATGCCAACTCAGAACGGCATTTACAAGTTTTCACTGATAAGCTTTTCATAACAGAAATACACTGAGAGTGCTTGCCAAACACTGCTGAGAGGCGACCCCTCTTAGAAAAATTTTCTTCTAATTGGAAAAAATTATTTCTAAAATTTTTATGTTGCTCTTCCCGGGGCATGAACACAGGATCTTCGGTGTGGATGACAGAGCACTCTACCATCACACCACGGCGACTGCCAAAAGGTCAAAATACTTAGAGATCAACAAGGATGTAAGACCCCACAAACTTAAAAAAAAACAGTATATTCTTTCATACTAGTGGCTATATGTGTGCCAAACTTCATATAACCCCGTGTAGCAGCTCTGAGGTGATTGAGTCACAAAGACAATCGTCTTGACTTAAAATAAAAGAATTAGGTCAAAAAATAAAGTTTTAAAAATAACTGTTATTTTCTGAGCAATTTAAAAACACTCAAACTATTACGATCTCTGATCTCAACTAAGTGGGTAAATTAATGTGAAAACAACAAATATTGGCACCATCATGTACTCATCTACTATTTTCTCTAGCCATTGTATCTTCAAACATCTCTACTTATATGTAAGTAGTTGTAACTCAGCAGTACAAAAAGGTTTTAAGCCATCAAAGTTTTACATCAAACAAGTATATGGGGTATTCCATCCCATTTCGACCAATTTTGAACCCGACCCCTTTAGAATTGGCTGAAAGTTTTTCTTCTTTTTCTAGCTTACGAAAGATGTTTTTCAAATTTTTTCATCCAACTCAAAAAAAGTTATGAATTTTTAAAAAAACACAGTTTTTTTTCAAAATGCTATAACTTTTCAAAAATTGACCGTTTGAGATCTTTTTTTTTAAATGTACTTTTCGGAAAAAATTCAAACAAATTTTTAAAGTTTTTTTTTGTAATTTTTCAGTTTTTCGAGATTTTTCGAATTTCGCCCTTTTTTTCTCATAAAAAACTTCAATCAATTCTGTAATCATCCCCACTAATCCGGAGTGGGCCGAGAATGTTTATTTAATTGAAAAAAAACTTTAAAATTTTATTGTATTTTTTCCGAAAAGTACATTTAAAAACATATTTAAAAAAAAAGATCTCAAATGGTCAATTTTTGAAAAAGTTATAGCATTTTGAAAAAACACCGTCGAAAAGTCTCGAAAAACTGAAAAATTACAAAAAAAACTTTAAAAATTTTTTTGAATTTTTCCAAAAAGTACATTTAAAAACAAATTAAAAAAAAAGATTCCAAGCGGTAAATTTTTGAAAATTTATAGCAATTTGAAAACAAAAACGGTGTTTTTTTTAAATTCATAACTTTTTTTGAGTTGGATGAAAAAATTTGAAAAACTTCTGAAAAACGTCTTTCGTAAGCTAGAAAAAGAAGAAAAACTTTCAGCCAATTCTAAAGGGTCGGGTTTAAAATTGGTCGAAATGGGATGGAATACCCCATATACAAGATATAAAGTATATCTTAACTCCCCAAAAAGCTGCATTGATACAAAGTCACAACTAAACTCATATACATACAATAACGTGACCATAGCGACCTCATCCTTTTTCAAGATTTGTTTGCGAATACAAATATATTTTGGATTCCATATAAACTTTAAAGTTAGTCAACAGCTGAGTTAGTTTTGTGTATACCCAATAAAAAATAGTGTAAGCAACATAGGAAAAAAGGACAACAGCCGTGCCTTGTTGCTAATAGATAACCGCAAATAAAACCGCATAAATGAATCTACCGGCTTCTTTAGATTGTCGCCACCAGTTTTACCATTACTAACTTTTAGAATAGTTTAGGCCCTTATCTCTCTCAAGTAAGCGTTTTTTGGCATCTTTCCTAGAAAGTTCGCATAAAATCGCCTTAAAGAGGTAGACTGTGGATTCTTCTTGGACGACTGCAGCAAAGAAAAACAATTTACGCCCTGAAGTATGCAGTCATTCTGTCGAGAGAAGAAAAAATATGTTCTGCGCCCTGAAGTATGCGAGCATTTTGTATGCTTTTTTAATTTGCATTTTCGGTTGAAATACACAATTATCATCAAAAGCTGGCGCTTGACAGCCCTAGCGATTTTGGCCGTTTTAATGGAGGTTAAGTCTTCCTCCACCTGCCTGTCCCAACTCAGTGGAGGTGTTCTCTTTCCTATGCTTCCAAACTGAAATGAAGATTGAAATACTTTCTTGGTCGGAGCGTCTTCGTGCATTCTCATACTATAATCTAGACAGCGAAGCCTTTGAGCTATTATTCTCTGTACTATCTTCATGTCTGCGTAAAGTGCATACAAGTTATCATTATACCTCTTTCGATACTCACAGGCAGGACAGTAAATCTGCTGTAGAACTTTCCCCGAACACTCCAACACATCGTATTATCTCTCGCCATCGTCCATGATTCGAAGCCATAGATCAGAACATGTATGATAAGTAACTTTTAAAGCGCGATTTATGTTCGTTCTTTTCAATAGCCCACTCGGTGCTTTACACTACAAGGCTTACATACAATGAAACATAAAATTAACAAACCTCGTCAAACCGAAATTGCTGAATGTTTGAAACCTTATGCTTATTTAAAAAAATAAAATAATTCAAACAAAATTTTAAGTTAAACGGTTTTATTGAAAACAATAATTACATGAAGTAATAATAATACTAAAAGTTAGGAAATAATTAGGTAGATCCTAGGTACTAGTCATCACACTCCTCTTCAATCTAGCGCGTTGATCAGACAATTAAATAAAAGCGTTGGACGCGTGAAATTTCTAAAAATCTGACTACGGTTCAGTTGGTCTTATATTAGTATTAATAACATCATAGAACCTTGCCGTGTAGCACTAAGTGATGTACAAGTCAATTCTAGATTAAAGTTTGCCAAAATAACAACAGATGAAGTTATTAATATTCTGAAAGAGTTCAAATATAAAATAGGCGGCAGAAAACTTATATCTGATGGAGTACTTAAAGACTGTATATCGTATACAGGATATTTCTACGCACAAATAATCAATAACAGCCTAGAAGAGGGTCTTGTACCAGAAGAGTGGAAAACGTCAACGTTGATACCAGTGGAAAAAGTTAAAAAGACAGTAAAACCTGAAGAACTTAGACCCATAAACACCCTGCCTAGTGATTGTAAAATACTTGAAGCTTATGTTAAGAACCAGTTAACGAAATACCTTGAAGATAATAATATACTAGCCCACCAGCAGTCAGGCTTTAGAAAGAAACATTCATGTGAGACAGCTCTTAATTTGGTGATACATGACTGGAAAGAAGAGTTAAATAAAAAAAGTGGTTGTTTCAGTCTTCCTAGACCTCAAACGAGCTTTTGAAACAGTGGATAGGGAGATCTTAATCAAAAAAATGGAACGTATTGGTATAACTGGTATAGAACTTGACTGGTTTCGCAGCTATTTGAAGCAGAGGAGACAGAAAACGGTTATAAATACCGTGATGTCTGATGAATTGGAAGTACCCATAGGGTTACCACAAGGCTCAGTTTTGGCACCGATACTGTTCTTAATTTATATTAATGATATAGTTAACGCTATTGAAGGTTGTGAAATTAAACTATTCGCTGATGATGCATTAATAATGATTAGTGAGAATAATATTAATTCTGCACTTTCTAAAATACAACATGAACTGAATAACCTGTATAAATGGTTGTGCGGAAATAGACTGAAACTTAATATAAATAAAACGAAATTTATGATAATAACAAGGAGGAACGTTAATGAGGATATAATTGGTTTAAAAATAAATGATGAAAGCATACAAAAAGTTGACAGTATAAAATATTTGGGAATTATAATTGATAACAAACTCAAGTTTGAAGAACATATAAACTACACAGTCCAGAAAGTTGCGAAAAAAATTGGGGTTATGCAGAGAACATCCAAATATATTCAAAAAAAGTACAAAATAATTATATATAAGTCCATTATAGAACCGCACTTTGTAAACTGCCCATCTATTCTATTCATTGTGTCAGACAAAGAAATAGATAAACTTCAAAAGATGCAAAACAGATGTATGAGATTTATTCTTAAAAAACCTAGAGATACTCGTACGGCTGATATGCTGAGAAGTTTGAACTGGTTAAGTGTAAAGCAAAAGATTTTTTTTCACGCTATGAAGTTTATATTTAATATTAAAGTGAAAATGTACCTGAATATCTAAGTAAAAACGTAGTATTAGTTAAGCAAACACATAACATTAATACAAGGAATAAACATAATTTCAAACTGCCTTTATTCAGAACTGAAATAGATCAGCAAAATATTTTTATAAAGGTCTAAAAAGTTTCAGTGAACTGCCTATAGATATAAAAGTTGTAATGAAATCGGAGCTTTTAAAGCAAAACTTTATGAATATTGTAAAACCTTAGCAATAAGATAGTAAATTGTAATATAATTTAATTTATGAATTAGGCTTTTTTGCCGTAATAAATAAATGAAATGAAATGAAATATATGACTATCAATAGAAATCTTATAGTTACCTCGATTTATGATTGCCTTAATAGATTCAGGAATGGAGTTTCATAGTCTCCCAGCTTGAACAAAGAACAACCGCGAAGAAGATAAGTAGGAGTATTTAGGGAGAATTAAATTATGATGCCTATTAGATCTTGTGAATTTTAGCTTCTCGTAAAGATAGCTAGTAGTTTTGAATTCAATAAGCTTATATAGGAATATACAGTTTCTAGCTGCAATATAATCTAAGATACATACTGCATCCCAGAAGTTTATTCTTCCACAAGGAGATGTGGTCATATTGCTTTAAGCCGTAGACGTAGCGGGTAACATTATTGAACAGAACTTGAATTTTATGAGACGAGACAGAGTCCAGCTTACTATATACAAGATAGGAATATGTAATATGAGGTAGGATTAATTGCACAGCTAATTTTTTTCTGGTGTCTAACGGTGTGAACGATGCTGACATTCTTAGCCTGCGCAAACAGTGTACACGTTGCTTACAACTTTGCTTATATGTTTCGAACAGCTCAGCGAAGAATTCATAATAAAACCTAAATTTTGTATCTTGTCAGTAAACATGAGACAGTTATTACCAATAAAAAGCTGGGGAATATCTTCAACATGGACAGTACTTTACTGATGGGTAACACATGTGACTTGGACGCGTTTAAACCGAGACAATTTTTCGGGGCCCATACAGAAATGGCTAGCAGATCACAGTTTATTTTAAAGCACAAATCCTCGACAAGACCAATTCGGCTGAACAAATACAACTGAATGTCATCAGCATAGGCATGCACACTGACATACTGGCACACAGAGAACACATCATTAACAAAAAGACTAAACAAAAGCGGGCCAAGTGTAGACCCTTGTGGAACTCCGGATTCAACACCACTTGACGACGACAACCCAGCTCTACCCTTACCTTCTGAGATCTTCCTGTAACATAGCTGGTCATAAGTCTAATAGCACTATTAGAAAATTCAAAGTAGTATTTCAGCTTTTTACAAAGTAGATCATGGCTTACCAAGTCAAATGCCTTGGAAAAATCCAAAAGGCAAAGAAGAGTCAGATCTCCACCATCAAATTTTATACGAATGTATTATTTTCATCATAGCTGTAGCGCAGCTATGCTTAGGTCTAAACGCTGACTGTAAAGGAGACAAAAGATTATACTTTTGTATAAACGATGATATTTGAGAGACCATTAAAGACTCACATACTTTAGAAAAGGTCGGCAAAATAGAAGTAACAACTTCTGTCTTAGTGACGCCAACGAAATTGCATGCCACTGTATCCTAGTTATCCTAGTTTTATGCATGACTTAGCCTTGAGCACCTGATCTAATAAAGGATTGACAAGTGCGTGGGAACAACAACAACAAAACTAATGCTTTAACTTTCCTTTTGTAGAATTTTTTCAAGAGGGCAAGTGGACGCCTGTCATCAATGTATGCAAGTAAATAATTTGACTATAACATTATCTTTCTTCCTTTCTGCATTTTCTTTTTCTTTTTGGTTATATTCGTGCAGTCACCATTCTATTAGAGCTAATGTGCTAGCCGAACTAATCAGAGGCCCCGGACTTAAGTGATGAAACAACTAACATCAAAATAATTTAGGAATTTTTTGTGAAGGCTGTTGAGTGTTTGAGTGAGTGATTTTGAGCTAAGACTTACATAAAGCATTAGAACTAGCCCGAGTGCTTTGAAAACAGTGTTTCTCTACTCAACCCTGCGTGTTTTTGGATATTAATCGCCTCCCACGACAGGCATGGCTACCGCGGGATAATTATATTCTCTGGATTACCTCTATCGCTCCTACTCCTTTCTCCTTCCTATCTTTTCTTGTCCTGCTTTCCGTCTTTCCTTCCCCTGCTCCTATTTTTTTATCCTTCCGCTAATCTCTTTCCATTTAGCACAAATACCTTACAAAAACTTTTTCTAAACGAGGTCGCCATACGGCAGTGGTTTGGCAAACACTCATAGAGTAGTTCATCTACGGAAAGGACCTCATCGAAAATCCACCTGCCTTGCAGATGCCAATCGTAGGTGGTCCGACAAAATAGTTGGAAAATCTAAAAAGAAGCACGACCCAAAGTACTTATATTTTTTAACCATTCTATCTTTTCCTTGCATTCCTTTCGTTTCTGGCTTCTTCTTGATCTCCGTTTTCCATATTCGACCATTCCACCTTCCATATCCTTTTCGTATTTCCCGTTTTTAAACGGTGTTATTTACATAGCTTGACTCTGTGTAGCGGCCGGCCGTTGTTTACGAATTTAAGTAACTTCCCGATAAGCTAAAAGCTTGTAACTTGGAATATAGTTCAGAGCCCAATGGCAATGCAATTGTAAGAAAAAAACTACGATAGGTGGCGCATGGATCGAAATATTTAAAAAAATCGTATTAGTGGTCCGATTTGGTTCATATTTGGAACACATAATACATACATGAATAGCAAGCGGCCTATGCAAAAATCGCCGCTAGGTGGCGCAGGTATCGAGCTATTGAAAAAAATCGTATTTGTGCTCCGATTAGGCTCATATTTGGAACACCTATTACATACATGAATAGAAAGTGACATATGAAAAAAATCACCGCCAGATGGAGCAAGTAGGACATGTTCAAAAGAATTGTATTTGTGGTCCGATTTGATTCATATTTGGAACACATATCACATACAGAAATAGATCTCGCTTTATGAAAAAATCCCGCTAGGGGCGGAAAGGATCGAGATATTCAAAAAAAATCGTAGTTGTGGTCCGATTTGCGTCATATTTGGAACAAATATTACATACAGTCCGGTAGAAGTGACATCAAATACTTTGGAGTTCGAGGAGGGACAAGCATACGTGGCGCTGTCTAAAGTCTACGGAAGGAGTATGTATTGAGAACTTAGATTGTAGCAAATTGTCAGGAAAGAGTTCTTGTAACGAGCCACTAAATGAACTTAATAGAATGAGAAATAATAGGCAATTAAATAAAGACTAAAAACTTGAAAAAAAAACGTGAGGCGTAACATAACCTGATTAAGGTTCAGTTGGTCATACTTATGACTATTAATAGAAATTTGACACGTCCAACACTTTTATTTATTTTTCTGATCAACGCTCTAGATTGATGAGGAGTGTGATGACTAATACCTAGGACCTACCTAATTATTTTCTAGGTTTTAGTACTATTATTACTTAATGTAAGTATTGTTTTCAATAAAACCGCTTAACTTCAAATTTTTTTAAATTATTTTTTTGTCGTCTTCCTCTTCACCTGATTTCTTCCCTGTTTCTTTCCACCTTTCTCACTAGCGGTATCCTGAAAAGACTTCCAGGTGAAGAGACTACATCTGTCTACCCCTGGGCTTCGCTGGGATTTGACAGAATTTTTCAGGTGTGTTTCTGTTTGAGTAGGCACTGGAAAGCCGACAGAGTTTGTAAAAACGAAGTAGCCAGCACCATTAAGGTACTATCCCGACCATCACGGCAACGATTTATATGACCACATTAAACCTTTTAGGCCATCCCGAACCCCAAACACCTACTTCCGTTAAGAACTTGTGTGTATGATACATTCATATTTGTAACAGGATTTTCCTGGCGTAGGTGAGGTTGACAATTGGATTGCGGAAGCTCTAAAGCTATAAAACTTTGTATTGCGCTCATCAATCCCTTAAATCCCCCTGCAGAGAGATATGAATGTTTTTCATCAAACTGAGAGAATGTCTAATTTCTCTTGTCTGGACAGATACAAATAACGGCTTTATTTAGAATCAAAAGTTTTTGAAAATATGTGTAGCTCAGTGTAATTTCTCCTGACACATTTTATCTAAAAATTTATGCGCAACTTTCATGGAATTGAGGTAAGCTATCAATTAAAAAAATTTAATGCCATTTAATTGCCTTGCCATGAATATTAAAAACGAATTTCACATCAAGGCCATAAACCCTGGCACAAATAACCTGACAGCTGATTTTAATCTCATTTTTTGGGAATAACAAAGTACGGTAGCATGTGCGGGTGAATTTCAAAGAAAAGCTACGCTTCCGTAGAATATAAAAAGCCATAAATTAGAAAAACTCAAGATTATCATATAAAATATTCAATCAAGAAAATATTTACAATACAATAAAGGTAAACACTAAGACAAGGATGAACGTATGATGTATCTTTACGAAGATAAATGGATAGTAACAACAAAACAAATGATAATGCATCCCCCTAAAAAACAATGAGACAAACCAGCTGTGGTGATGCAATCAAAATTAGAATAACAAAACGATATAAACCATAAAATGTAAACTATGTGCAGTAAGTAAGTAAACCACAAACAAAATTTTGAAATTCAAATGAATTCAGGTGAGCAATCCAAGAAACAATGCCGCCGCAGTTAATTCGCATAGCAACAGTTGAAATTGACTAAATTCGCAAAATATTCTATGGAGCATTCCACAGGCGGTCGCTGTGGGGTGGTGGTAGCGTGATCCGCCAACCACTCCGAAGATCGTAGGTTCAATTCCCAGACAAAGCAACATCGTAAATTTAGAAAAAAGTCTATTCAATTAGAAACAAGTTTTTCTAAGCGGGCCCGACCCTGTAGTTGTTGTTGTTGTTTTACGATAAAGACACTCCCCGAAGGCTTTGGGGAGTGTTATCGATGTTGATGGTCCTTTTCCGGATATAGATCCGGTACGTTCCGGCAACAAAGCACCATTAGGGTACTAGCCCGACCATCTAGGGAACGATTTATATGACGATATTAAACCTTCTAGGCCATACCTCCCTCCCCACCCCCTAGTTCCATGAGGAACTTGTGGTCGCCAGAGCACCGCCTGCTAAATATGTGTATGATACATTCATATTTGTAGCAGGATTCCTCTCGCGTAGGTGAGGTTGACAATTGGGTTGCGGAAGCTTTGAAGCTATAAAGCTTTATATTGCGCTTATCAAGCCAGGGTCGACCCTCGGCAGTGTCGGCAAACACTCCGATTGTATTTCTGCCATGAAAAACTTATCAGCGAAAATTCATCTGCCTTCCAGCTGCCGTTCAAACTCGGCATAAAACATGTAGGTCCCATTCCGACAATTTGTAGGAAAAAGGAGCACGACGCAAATTGGAACGCGCACAATACCTCTTCGGAGGTTATCGTGCCTTGCATTGCTTCCCTTATAGTTCGAATCGCTGAACTGTAGAATAAATACCTCAAGTATTCAGTAAAGAAATATCTCCTTTATTTAAAAATCTACCTTAGTAGGAGTACTTCACAATTACAATACTCAAACTGACTGATTATTCATCAGCTTGCGCTGCTTTTATACTCTCGCTCTCTAATAATTTCCGCTCTTAGCTGCAGACTACATGTATGTACAATGTGAGATATTATCTTCGCTATTAGCTACGCTGTTTACATGAATGTGTGGTTCCTTACTTTGCTGTTGTTGTGCGTTTATTTAATAGCAGCATAGTGATGTACAGAACTGCTAATATTCGCCACAATAGCCATCTTTTCTGGAAACGTGCGGTGCAGACCGCTTCAAGTTTATGAGTGGCGGCCCTGAATCTTTTCAGTTAACTTCTTGTCTGCCTTTCGTTGTGGTTTGGCCATATAGCTATTGAAATTGCACAGCGCGTGATGGTCTTCTACTTTTGCTGAGATTTGTTCAACTAAAAATTTCGAACTTATCCCTTGGCTACCTCCAGAAATATTCCTGTGCTGCATATTCACTCACTCCTTCCGCTGAGCCCGTCCCCCCACCCTTTGTTTCGGAATCCAGATAATGGATATTTTTTGAGTATCGGTTAACGCAGCTATAAGTTGCTTGCCCATTTCTACTAGCTTTGAGCTGGTGGGCTATTAGAAGAAATAGATTCTTTGCCAGCTTTTTTTGGACCTCGAGTGATTTGCAGGCCTGTAAACCGCGAGGACTTCTGCTTGAATTACACTACAGTATGAGGGCAGTTTGAATCATGTAGAAATTTTTAGAGAATTGCGAATAGATTCCAGCTACGCCCTGAGTCCATTTTGAAGACATCGGTGTAGATTAGTATGCCGTAGTATTCCTACTTAGAATGATAGTGTAAATAAACACCACCTTCAATTTGCAGTTTGTGGTGATAATAATCTATTTGGGAGCTCAGAGTTCTCTGCGATAGTAAATTAGGAATATTGCTATGACTTTTCTTAGTATTCTTCCAGCACGCAGATTACCTGAGTCTCAGTGCAGGTTGTGCCGACGTCCATAATATGTACAGGTCTATCAGCAGCAGGTTTAATATGGGGTCAGTGACACCAACGCACACAGTACCCTGAACTTTCTGTAGGCTGGTAAAATTTAAGTTCTTACTAAGAACTTCCCACCACAATATAGAACCATACGTAAGCGCTGGTTGCACTACTGCCTTATAAAACCTTAACCCCATCTTTGGTCTGATACTTACCGAACATCGCCTCACAGGCGTAGAAAGCAATGCAGGCCTTCTACACCAACCCTCGATGCACGATTTCCAGTTGTGTATAAAATCGACTGTTTCTCCCAGATACTTGGTACTACTTGACAGGGTTAATTTCCGACCGTTTAGCCTTGATAATTGAATTCATGAAGAGAAGTTTATACGTCTTCTCTGGATTTAGTCTAAGGCCACATCCTTGTGCATATCTGCTTAGATTTGCCAAAGTTCATTCCATGATTTCATGTAGCACTGAAGGGAGTGGACCCAAATGAAATCAGGTTCTCCACATGGTTAGCGTACGCCAAATCTTCACTACATTTACAAGGATTTTGGCTAGGATATCGTTTATAATAATGAGCTTGTGATGTGTATCTACATATCTGCCTACTAGTTCTCGCTCCCCCAGCCCAGCTGATACCTCGCGGTTAAGGAAAAGAGACGAGATCCGGTTCCTTATTGGTTCTTCCATCTCTGCCTTAGCGAGAGCTGATTATATCACGTCAGCTCTTACGTTATTGAAAGCACTTTCTGTATCAAGAAACGCGCCCAAAGTATTTTTTATGCTTTAGGTACTTTCGCACTGTTTGATTCTATGGATTTTCCTATCTGGTACGAATGTTGTGCCGTAGAATGAGGAGTCTCAACAAGAAGTTCCTTTTTGTGTATTACAAGCAATTTCTAAAGTGTTTTAGCACAAAAGATATAAGACTTTCTTGGCCGAAATTCTTCCCTAACATCCCGACTCTGCTTCAAACAACACTCTTGTTTCTTTCACAAGAATGGAATGTCGCTATAACGAATGCATGCAGAATATATTCTTCTTAGTTCTTTAACCAAAAATTGTTTGAGACTTCTGCAGCATAAAATTGAAAATACCATCAATCCCTGATGATTTACATGGCAAAAGGCAATTTTTCCCCAGATAATAACATCGCCTGCCAGAAAGATCCTTATTAGCCCATAAATTGCTTTCTGCTGTATTGTTTCTGTTGTTTGTGCTGCCTTTCCGGAGCCATACATAAAGTGAGTATCTTTGGGGTTTTCGAAGGTTTCAGCTGCTGACGCTGTCAATGCTACATCAGCACGCTTGACAAATGTCTTGTCTGAATGATCTTTGGCAACTAAGGCTGCTTTCATACTTTGCGAGTGAAATTATATTAGCAAGTATTTTTCTTGTATAGTGAGAATGTTTTTTAACAGTGCTTCGCAAAAGTGTGTGTGTGATTCGGCAGGGCGAAATAAACTTCAATTGCTAAGTCTGAAGTTCCTGAATATTTACAAATGCACCATCTTGCGTAATTCTGGCGATGTTACTAGACTGCATAAGATTGTGTTGAACGTATCTATATGAACAACTTCATTGTGGCTAGGCCATAAGAAGAGCAACTCGAAAATCATCAAAAATATGACATTTTCCATGGAATGCCTGTTATAATTGAAGTAAGCAAAGCGGACACCAAGAATTCAAGGACGAGCAACAAAAAGCTACAACATAAACAACGCCTCATACTATGCAGATATTGAAAATCCTTGAATACGCACGCATACAAGCGCAGCAAAAACAGGTAAGGAAGTCTAAGTTCGGTTGAAACCGAACATTACATACCCAGCTGTACACTTGAAATGCTGTTGTTGTTTGTTTTGTGTGCTTAATAGCGTTACAAGGCTTCGCAATAATACATATGTGACCCGGTCTATGAAAAGGTGGCTTATGACTCTAAAAAGAAATTGCGAGAAACAGTTGTTAACAGCTGATTTTTTTGAGTCATAAGCCACCTTTTCATAGACCGGGTCACATATACATATGGTTCTATTTTGAACTAATTTTTCTTCGAGTTATGGCTCCCGAAACATAGAAAATTTCTTAGTCATAAAAGGGGCGGTGCCACTCCCATTTTTTTAAATTTGAAGTTTTTCCTATTTACTGTTATAAATCCACTTGGGAAATGAAATACCATTGATATAAAGCTCTTTTTTGCAAAGATAGAGCTTATTTTATTCATCCACGACCCTTTTAAAATCTTTTATATAAAAGTGGGCGTGGTCCTTAACCGATTTCGTTAATTTTTCTTCAAAGCATTCCTTATAGTAAAGGCAACCTCTCTGCCGAATTTTGTTACGATAGGTTAAACGATTTTTAATTTATGATTAATAATATTTGTAAAATTGATTTTATCACAAGTGGGCGGTGTCACGCCCATTTAAACAAAATTTTTCAAATTTTTATCAAGAGTCTCAATATCAGTCCACACGTTACATTTCAACATTCTAGGTGTATTTTTACTAAATAATCAGGTTTTTGTGTTTTGCAAAATGTTATATATTGTAACGAACTAACCTAACTTAACGTTCGTATCGCTAAGTTGTTGAATAAATAACTCCAATATTCAATAGTGCAAAATGGTCTTTATTAGGCTACTTTGAAAATACTCCACAATAACGCTTATACTTCGCAACTGATACCGTGCTTAAATCAAACTGATTACTGCTTACTCAGCTTTAACTCCTTTTATACTCTATGATGTCTCGTTCGCATACTTCTAGGCGTTTTCTTCTTCTAGAATTTACTACTTGTTTACCAGCTATAAACTCACCCGCTATAAACTACAGTTGCTCGTTTATAGCTTCTCATATGCGCGTGTATATACTTGTGATACTTGCACAAATGATTGCATACTTTTGTGAGCTTCTCAGATATATGCATGTGTATGTGTGAGAAATACTTTGCTGATGATTGCATACTTTTGTGAGCATCTCTCCGCTGCTGGCATGTACATATGTGTAGACATATTGATTGATTAGTTTATGTACATAAAAGTCACTGTTTAGTATCGGCTTAGAGATGATAGTATCCCTTAGTGTTGCTAATATTCGTCACAATATATAAAAAGTGGGCGTGGTTATCATCCGATTTCGCTCATTTTCAATACCAATCTATTCTGGATCCAGATAAGCTCGTGTAACAAATTTGACGAATATATCTCAATATTTTCTCAAGTTATCGTGTTAACGGACAGACGAACGGACGGACGGACATGGCTCAATCAAGTGATACCGATGATTTTGATATATGGAAGTCTATAACTATCTTGATTCCTTTATACCTGTACAACCAACCGTTATCCAATCAAAATTATAATACCCTGTGTACAAGTACAGTTGGGTATAAAAAGCGAAAAAAATATTTGTATGTACAATGCAGTAAAAGTAATAATGACGGTAATAAACAGAAAGAAAATTAGATTTTGGCGAAGTCAGATGGCACTACCACAAAAGCATTAATGCCAAACTGTGTGCCCAAATTGCATACGACTGAGGGTGAAATCATGTTCTATTGGGAGCTGTGCTGAATGTGTCGTCTATGTATGATTACTAACTAAGCTACTGTTGGAAATTCGAAATTCTAAGTACTACCATTTAACAAACAAACAGCCTGGCAGCCGCCACAGCAATTGAGTGACAGCAATTCAAATGTGTGGCGCAAATAAAGAAACACTCAAATAAAAATATATTCTAGCTGACTCACTTGCGTGCGTTCAAAGGAGCACTTAAATCGGCTGTGTTACGTTCAAGTTACAACGACTCAAAATCTCTGGGCGCATATGCCAGCGCAAATGTGTTTATTTGAAGGGGTATTAATTATTTATGTTGAGTTATACTAGATTGGATTAGTAGGAGAAATGTATGACTTACACCAGCACACGTCTCTCACAACCAAATTGGAAGCTTGTGTTATTAAAACAAAATTACTAAATACTCCAATATCATTAAAGCACTACGTAAAGTATGTTTGTTTTATGTTCTAATTTGAATTTAAACTTATTTATTAAAAGGGTTTCGTTTTTTAAACAACTGGCTGCCGTTTTGATATACTTTATAAACCGAAGATTTCTTAAGGAACACTTCATACTACCACTGAAATTACTTAACTTCATATAATAACCAATAGCATTGATATAAAAATATTTCGATGGCTGTTTAGGTTAGGTTAGGTTGACTGGCCGGTCCACGAGGACCTCACTATAGACTGAATAAGTCCGTAGTGTTACCAGAAGTTTGTTTAACGAACCAAACTGAAACACCCTATCAAAAACCAGGACGTATGTTATAAAATAATCTCCGTCCTCTTGGCAAATACTGGAAGCTTCCTAGGATTTTAAGCCACTTGCTGCTTCTAGATCTAACAGCTGTATCACTCCTAATAGCTGTAGTCTTACGCCTGGCAAGCGCAGGAAGAGCACAGAAACGTGCTCGATCGTTTCCTCCTCCACGCCGTACTTCCTACATCTGCTATCACTGACCAAGCCTAATTTAAAGGCATGTGACGCCAAAGGCAGTGTTCAGTCATAATACCCGTCATGAGTCGTTCGACGCTGAGTGGAAACATCATCCTATATCGGCTTTCAGTTGAAAACTTCTTCTCTGAAAATACTTTTCAAAAACACCTTTTCAGAGTTTGCACAAAACGCATACTCTATATCACAATCTATTGAATTTGAGACTCAAAATAGGGCATTTTTGAACCATTCTGAGTTTTAAGCGTTCTTAACCAAATTCTGGAAGCGATTATTCAAAAGTTTTCAGAGTGTTTTCGAAACGGCAGCCGAGATAGGGTGATATTCCACACAGCAACAGATTTTTAAATTATCTTGAATGTTAATGTTTTACTGTAGAAAACAATATTTGGAAAAAGCCACAAACCTTCAATTTTCTGGCTCTCGAATGTTACTCAGGATAGAAATGAGGCGCTGATATATCGTTCTGAAAACAAATTAAAGTGAACAGCAGAGTCTTGTTTATAAAGCACTGCTAGAAGTCTAATGATACGAAACTCTTGAAGCGAGCCCATAAGTAGTCCACACAATTTGGATTACAAAACATATAGTAAACTAGTATGTACCTTAGACTGGGTCGATTTATAACTATATCGCGCCATCGATTTTTCGATAGGTTTTTGGGGAGTGTTTGGTCGAAAAATTTACACTTTCGCCGTTGTTTTTTTCGCAGGCTCGAAAATTATTTTTTGAGTATGGAGGGTAGCGGAACTTTTTCCTGAGCCAAATCCTATCGAAAAATCGATGACGCGATTATCGTTTAACTTTCGTCTTATACAAATTGACCCAGGTTAATGTATTGTTACGAATATTAGCAAACACTAAGGGGTATTTTTTTAAGGGTACTCTCATCTCCTAAGCGATCCTAAGCAGTGACTTGTATGCATATCAATTATTCAATCATTATGTCTACACATATGTACGTACACGCAGCGGAGAAGCAACGCACAAACACATGCAGATATCTTCATCTAGAGATGCTCCAAAAGTATGCAATTATAATTGTGAAGTGTCGCTCACAAATACACGCGCATATGAGAGCTATACAACGTGCATCTGAAGTTATAATTATATAGCAGCAACTAAGTAAATTCTGGAAGCGCCTAGAAGATGCAATGAGGAAATCACAGAGTATAAAGGCAGCAACAGTAGAGGCGCTACAATCAGTTCATTTAAGCAAGCTATTGGTTGTTGAAGTATCAGTGTTATCGTGAAATATTTAATAAAGGCATACTGCATTATTAAATTATTGGAGTTATTTATTCAACAGTTTAGCGATACGACGTAGTAGAAGGTTGCAAATAAGAGGAATTGCAGTAAATCGTTACAGTAAGTAATGGTGTATATAGGCATAGCAACAAAAAAGGTAATACTTTTCAAGACCAAAAAGCTGTGTGGCTGCATGTGTGCTTCTGCTTTACATAGTTATGAGGCATGATGTTGGAGATTTCAGTTCCAATACTCAGTGCTCCCGACAAGCCTAGCTGATGAAGAAGTTGGAAATTCCGACAAAATGCCTAGTCACCATCGCTGGTTTGTACTTTCGTAAGTTTTCTTTATATCAATTCTCAGCAAAAGCAATTTTATACATAATAAAATATAGGAATAATTTTTTGTTTACATACATACATATAAAATCAACACAAAAGGCAAATTGCGTTCAGAATAAACAAAATAAATTGAATCTCTTTTGCTTGTGAGATACTCGAAGTTTCGTTTAAAAATAAAAATTCTAACAATGTGAGCTCGCGATTCTACATAGTGGCCGCGCTCTCCCTCATTTCCATTTCTTGTCAGTATCACATTGGAGTCCAAAAAATAGTTGACAGTCACCGATATCTCCGACTAAGTGGTGACCGCGAAACTCGGTTAACAGATTAAATTCTTTAAAAGCTACGTCTACACTAAACATAGGTTTTTATAAATGATGCGTTTAACGCAATCTTGTGATGATGACTGGTTTGAACGTATTGTCATTAGAGAAGTAATGCAGATCGGGTGACACTGGCACCTTTGTTGATATGAAAAAGTAACCAACTTCAACCTTTGTTTGAACGTGGAAAGCATAAGAAGTGGAATTCAGTATTTGCTTTGACTACCATGAAATTATATTTTTGCCACATTAGGTATTTCTCTAAAATTTTCACAATTAAGTGAACTGCATCTTAACAATGATCAGGCACAATATTATCTTAGGAGTATTTTTGTGTGTGATAATCAGAATGTTTATAACAGTGCTTCGCAAAATTTTGTATATGAATGGCAAGCCGACAATACAACTTCACTGTCACAGTCGGAAGTATCTTTATATTTACCAACGCAACATCTTGCCGTGCTTGTGACGATGGTTACTTGCATGCATAATAGGGCGGGTCGATTTAAAAATCGCTCATTGTCTCTGTGAAAATTCGTTATTCTAGGGATCAACATCAGAAACTTTGCCGCATGAACCATACCTCTAACACGAATTCTGATATCCACACTCTCATTTGGGTCGACTTTTGGCTAGGGCAATTTCAATTCTACCTGCTGTGTGGTCTTAATAAAACCAACCAAGCAATTTTACGATCTGCAATGGTTTTGGTGTGTGTTACAGTGATACCTTCTATTTTTTTTAATAAATTGTGGTGTTGGGTTGTGTTTTTTTTTGGTGTGTTTTTTTTTTGGGGGGTTTGTTTTTGGGTGCGGTGTTGAATTAAACCCCACACAACTATTGTGTTTTACGACTATTGCAATGCATCACAGTGATGCTTGGTTTAAAAAGGGTTTTGTAAAAGACGTCTAATTTCTAACATTTTTTTTAATTATCTTTCTTTCTATTACTAAGTTACGATTCATTTTTTCATTTACACTATGTTCTGAATAAATTAATTTCTAAAGAGAAAATAAACTCAGCAAATTTAATAAACTACTAAAGCATTTCACACGTGGGAATAATTTTTCAAAATTTGCCCCTACGACCCAAGACATCAGAATCTCGGTTTTAGAGGTTATGGTTCCTGTCGGCAAGTTTCTTATCTGAATTTTGTCCTAGAATATGATTCACAGAGCAATGGGCGATTTTTTTGCCTCCCCCACAATCGGACCCGGCCTAAGGCATAAGATTGTGTTGAACGCATCTATATGAAAAACTTCATGAAGCTCGCCATACCTTGTCTATGAGGGTGAGATGTTTGCAAGGAAAATTTACTAAAAAAGAGTATGCGATCCCTATACGGAGCCATATCTTTGCGAAAAATTACTTGATATCCAATTTGTCATCCCTTTTTAAAATGGTATTTATGAATAAAAAAAATTATTGTGTAAGTAAAAAGTATTTGTGACAATGCATTGTACCGTTCTATTTATTTTGAGCAATAATTCTTTTACTCTTCGATGGCCATAACTTAAAAAATATTGATCTATAATGATAAAGCCTCGGTACACTTAATTTTATTGTCTTTTAATAAAGAGGAATATTCTAGTTATAAAAGCTGTACCAACAATACAATATAGTAAGAACTATATAGATAGAAGACTCTCACGCTGAGTCAATTTAATTTGTGTATCGTATGTATACATTCGACGCTCCTCTAATAGAGAACATATATGTCAAACCTACGGTATGTTATGCTTTCATTATTAGTCCTGCTCAATAAAAGTAAGTACAGTAGCATACACACTCTAGAGTACTTCGCTCAAGTGTTTAGTTATTTTTCGTAGTACTATGTCAAATATCGATTACGCCAGTCACACTTTCACTGACACCATTAAGCACCTTACAAAAATCGATTTCGCACATATTGAATTATTTTTCATTTCAATGGGCAACAATATATTTAGAGGTACTAAACCGCTCGAGTCCATTCTTTACACGATAACGAATCCGAATTTCTAATCCAGGCTTTTCTTTTTCTTCAGAGTTATGGTACAAAAACTCCTTTCTTTTTGGGCGGAGTGGGGAAAATAATAAAGTATATCCGCTAAAGAAACCGCTGATAAGCCCGTTGGTTAATTAGAATCATCCAATTCCTTGTAAAACCAGGCAAATACTATGTGAATACCAACTCCCAAATTTCCGGGTACCGGGGCGGGGCTAACGTAACTATTTTGTATATACTGAGCTTACCTGAACAGAGCCCACAGAGTATATTCATTTAACACGATAATTTAGTAAATTTTTGAGGTAATCTTTAATGAAAATTTTGTATGTAAGTTCCTGGCATCTCACTCAGATGGCTATTTAAAATGACGAATCGGACTATAACCACAGGCCACTTTTTCGATTCGAAAAAAACAAAAAGTGCGATAATTCATTACCAAAGACTGATACAGCGAGTGGGTTGAACTTATGACGCAGAATAGAAAATTATTAAATTTTTGGGGGGAATGGGCTTGGCACCGCCACTTTTAAAAGAAGGTAATTTACAGTTTTGCAAGCTGCATTTTGGTAGCTGAAGTATGTAATGTCGGTTCCACCATCTAACTTGTTAAAAATACATTTTTTTTAATAAAGGTTGAATGTTTTCATGTACCAAAGAAACTGAAGAAATTCTCCCATATCAAAAGTAGCAGGCCGTCAGATGAGCCGAACTAACATGTCCGTCTGTCTATGCGCTAAACCAATAGCTATCCTCACAGTTTTTGAGATATCAAGGTAAACTTTTTGTTTAATTGTAATAGACCTATTTGGTAAAAAAAAAAATTGTTGCCAAAGTTTTTTCTCATTTTTAAGATTATCTTGAGAGTGGAGTCTCGTGAAAAAACTATTTTTAATTTTTTTTATAACTCAGCAGTGCTACTTGTGCCACACAGAGTATATTAACGCATTTTGATGGATAACGTTTGGTTGTACAGGTATAAAGGAGATCGGATAGATATAGACTTCCAAATACCGAATCTATCATCATATAGACCAAACTAAACATTGATTGGGTCCATGTCCGTCTGTCGTTTTCGTCTGTCCGTGAAACGATGATATTTGAGAATATTGAGATATCCCTGCACCATGTGTGAGTACGGTCGAGCTATATGGACCACAATAGATTGGTAATTGAAAATGAGCGACTCGGATGCTGCCGTGCCCACTTTTTATATAGTATACATTCTGCGAGAAAACACAAAAAGCCTGATTATTACTGTAAGTATTACACCTAGCAATGTTGAAATTTGACGTGTGTGAACTGACATTGAGACTCTTGATTAAAATGTTGGAACAAAAATGTTCCGAATGGACGTGCACCGCCCCCTTATGTTAGAATCATTTTGACAAATATTATAATCATAATCAAAACTCGTCAAACCTATCGTAACAAATTCGGCAGAGAGGTTGCCTTTATTGTAGGCAGAATGCTTTGAAGAAAAGCTTAACGAAATCAGTGTAAGGACCGCCCACTTTTATAGAATCGAGATTTTTCAAAAGGGTCGTGGACGACTCATAAGATAGTCTATATCATTGGCAAAAATAGCTTTGTATCAATAGAATTTTACTTCCACATGCAATTATACATTAATTTGAAAACACTTGGTAATTTTGTGAAAATTCTGGTGTGGCTTCGCCACACGTAGTAATCGACAACGGCGGTGTTTTTCTTGTGCGTATTAACACTGCGTCAACTGTGCATAGTCTAGAGTTTGATTGTGCTCCCACTAAATTAACGACTTTGCGTGGTGCCTAGTATACGAATATAACAAATACTTACTTGGCGATCGAAGTGGCCGTTTGCTTACTAAAATTTTAGTAAATGTTCGCCTGGGTGCGTCGAAACCGGTAATGGGCTGGCGCACTACGGGTCGCTCTCGGATTGGTGTGGTTTCACTCGAATGAAATAAACAAAACCAAGATGGTTTTTTCCTCGTTTAATATGTGGTTTAATTCAATGAAAGAACATGTTGCAGTGGTGATAAAGTTTACCTTTACGTAGAAAATTTACGCTTTATTCACTGGGCGTTGTGAACTAGCTTGCGGTCGATCTATGACTACAGCATTTTCTATGTTTCAGGAGCCATAACTCAGAGCAGAACATTAACCTAATCGTAATGAAATTGCCGTACACTATATTTTCCGTATAGCAGAAAATATATTATAAAATATGGACATCTGGCATCGTGGTTAAAGACCACTGGAACTTAGATTATAAAACAAATTTAAAAGGTGGTAGAACTAGAATAATAACTATAACTTCGCAAAAAATAGTTTTGAATCAATGCTATTTTACTTATCAGTTTATTGTAAGGGAGGAAATGGGAGACATTGTTTCTTTTAAACGGGCGGTGCCATCGTGTTATGTCGAAAAGTAGCTTTATCCGCCATGAAATGTACAATATAGAAGCTCGCGCTGAGTATCTAATGCTCGGCTACACCCGACGTTAGACACCTTTATCTTTTTTTGGGGGGGGGGGAAAATATTATCTTATCATCTCATCCCGGTTTGTAAAGTTTGATATATCATTAATTTTTTGCCTGTCCTAGAAAGGTCCAATATTTTCATTCTATAACGCCTTTGTGAACTCTAAAAGCCGTCTTCAGTTAGCTTTTTTTGTATTAACGAATTTCAGCCCTTAAGTATGCCTCTACATTTCACAAGGAGAAAAAAAACGACTATGTGAAAAAGACTGTGTAGATCAACACAGACATCATACGCTAATATAGCTTTTAAATACAAAATGTTAAAATATCTAAGGGCAGAATTAGTTTTCCTCAAGCATGACACAATTTATGGCCATGTGGGCTCTAATCTGTTTCCTCAATATGGCTATCAATTACAAAAAAACGAAAATGAGACGGCGTAACAGGAAATGCGTTCCATTTCATTTTAAAAAAACTGATTGATAGACTAAAAATGGACTAAAAAATTAACATTCGAATTTTAAAATATATACTTATATCGTTCCTTGACAGAATTTTTAATCCTGTAAGCTGATCACGCCGGGAAAAAAGTACTATTCACTGTTCTTCAATGCAATCTTTACCGTTTGCCCCTGTTCCCAGAATAACGGATGACACACATAATAATTGTGGAAGGGGTGTTTTAAAAACTGATGTGGGTGAGCTATATCCTTATTCTATTCTTTCATGTAGGTGAGGCGCTATAAAAATCCATGTTTTGAATGCTGTACGATATTTACAAAATTTTTAACAATTCAACAAAAAAAATGCTTAGAAATAATCATCATAATTCATCAACAAAATTGATTACACAAGTCGTGCGTATTCAAATTTTAATTCTTGGCATCGACTGCCCAATAAATATGCAATATTTAGTTGAAGTGGCTTTTCCAATTGTGAGAATTTGTGTTCATTTGTTCAGAAATTAGCTTAGACCGGCGTTTTTAAAACGTACTGCGTTAGTTATAACTGTTCGATAAATATTGAACTATCAAATATGTACTTAAGTACATAACACATTTGTATGACTTGATGTTAATACGTGTGTTGTGTTTTACTGTATGTATATACATCTACATTTTGCAACAACGAAAATGCTTATCGAGACATCTACACAGAGTAGTGTAGGGTATAGAGGAATAGTGGAGACACAAGGCCTTTTGGTTATAAATTTATAACGCATACCAAATTGAAAGTCGAGGAATAGTGTGACACACAATTTTTAGTACTAATTTTAATGCGACAAAATACCCAGCAGGAATCTGGTCGGTAGTCGATAAGTGCCTTGCATATGAAGACAGCTATTTTCTACATATCTCGGAAACAGGCCTCCAACGCATACACAACGTAAGTTGGATGTGGAGATCATAGCTCATGGATACCATTGAGCCTCCAGCTATGCGTTCTAGAACACTTATCCGACCACGTTGCAGTGGTTTTACTCCAGGCAGAATGTTGAAGCGCATTGTGGCTCCCACTCGTTGTCAATTCTGAGACTAGCACTAAACTGTCCGCCGATCTCTTCAAGAGATGCTCAACAGAACCGTGTACACCCTCACATGGATTCCCTGACATCAGGGATACTTCGGGTGAACTGCATTGCAAGATGAACTCGCTAGGCAGGGTACAACCAGGCAGTTCTTCCTGGACAAGTACGCTTAGGTATGCCACCAGTCCCATGCAAGCTAATGCTAAAAGAGCACATCACCGTCAGCCGACGAAAGATGGCTACAAACACGCGTGGGTGTCGAAACATCGAAAGAAACCTGGCCTAAATGGGATTCCTAATAAGATACCGTCACGTGTACACCTAAGAAGGGATACATCTCCACACTTGTGGGATGCACTAACGGTTACATTGTCCTCATAAGGTAGGCATCGCGAAAGGTTTAGGAGCGCGCTTATCGTCAGTTCTTAGGAGTTTTCAGAGGATGAGGAGGAGGAAACGCTGGTTCACCGCATTTGCAATTGCCCAGCACTCAGGCGGAAGCTACGGTCACCGCTTTCTGGGAGCTCCATTTCATTGAAAGTCTGAGATACTTGTGGAGCATGACATCAAGGACCTGGTAGCTTTCATCAGGGTTCTCAAAATGGTTTCGAAGAGAAAAGGTAACGGTGTTTTTTTACAGGGGGTAGCACACGGGCCTAATATTACTTGGCCTAAAGTGTGCCCTCGGGCAGCCACCCTAACCTTTCCCTAACCTTAAATGCGCAAAAATTTACTAAGTGTAGACACAGCTACTGCACTAAGCAGTACAATGATATGATAATATTTAAGTGCATCATGTATGTATACTACTATATATATATATAGTATATACTATGCATAAAAAAATAAGCCATAATCTAACTTTTTAAGTGTATCTGTGTTCCGCAAACTTAAGCATTAATCGACATGTTTATGAATGTTTTCATTTATCTTAATATAGGCCGAAAACTTTGACTTTAATAAGTTTTTACAGATTTTAAAATTAAAACAGGTAAAAAGAAAAATTTTTCTCAGTGAAAATATTACACTGGTTCCCGGAATACGCATATCGTTTTCATCGACGAACCGTGAACCTTCTATTTATCTTCGACTTTTTCCCAAATCAATTACATATACGTACTTTTAAGGACCTATAAAGACCGGCCGCGTGTAACTGTGGATGGTTCCATCCAATGAAATGAAATTTTTTTTTGATGGGTGGACGGATCCCAACAACTATCCAGAACTGATCCCGTAGATGTCCCGAAATGACCTTGACAGAGGCCAAGACAAGTCCCCGAATTGCCCCGACGGATCCCAAAACTACCCGAGAATATCCAGAAAGGGTCGAAAATGATCCGAAAATAGTCCAGAAAAAAATTCCCGAAATTATCTCGACGGGATGCCGGACGGTCCCGAAAACCCACTGAGAAATTAATAGCCGCGGAAGGGTCCCCCCCCCCAAAATGACTCCCGAAAAATCCCGAAATGACCCTGACGAGAATCCCGAAAAAAATAAGAGAGAGAAAAAAGGACCAAATGAGCGTAAATACACATATTCCAATGCTATCAATAAAAAAAAATAAAAAAAGATAAAAAACACAATAAAGCAATAAATAAAAAAAAAAGAATAATAGACAAAGAGAAAAAAAAAAAAAAAAGAAAAGAACATTCAACGAACAGATTATACAAGTACATTATAAAAAAACAAAAATTAAACAAAAGGCATATAGGGATATCGAGTGGTTCATCTGCCTTTGGCGCGAATGTGGGGA
>JARSSU010021301.1:0-67883 GCA_029619165.1 Eurosta solidaginis
AAAAGCAGACTAGCAAACATGTGGTTTTTTTTACGGATCCTTAGAAGAGAGTTTAATTTCATTCCGTGAAAAGTTCAATGATTTCGAGGAAAAAAACGATACAATTATTACCTGGTGTAGGTTATACAGAAATCGTAAAATGTACTCCTCGTAGAAAAAAACAACCTAATGACGGAAATGCTCCAGAAGTAGCAGTTTCGCTTCGCTATGATTTTAGGACAAAAGCTTTCCTCGAAATCATCGACAATCTTCACAGTAAAAGAAATTATGGAGGTTTCAGAGAGATTTGCATTTCTCATAAACTTTTATCCATGTGATGGAGACCTCCACGAGACTTAATTATTTTTTGTTCTAGAGATTTGAAAGAATTTTTCATTGAAATGAAACAATTCCAAAGTTACATGAACTCCAGATACACTGATGCACAAAAAACTCATAGTCATTTGAATAAGATTCTAATGTAAGATCAATTAGCGGATGTATTTCCTAATACAGAAATAGATCTTCGGATTTTTTTAACATAATGATCACAAATTGTTCTGCCGAACGATCTTTCGCGCAATTTAAAAGAATCAAAGCTGCTGAAAGAGCTACAACGCGACAAGAGCGACTCGATGTGTTAGGTATACTTTGCATTGAGTCAGATTTATTGAACAAAATCAATATTGATTACATAATTGATGAAATTTAGTGATATTATTACATTGTGACAATAAAATGTATATGAAAGATATAAGTTTGTACTTTTTAATCTAAAAAAGAAGGGCAACGGACTTGAAAAAAGGGCCCTCAAATTGATGGTTGCCTACTGCCCCGTTGAGGGTTAATGCGGCCCTGAACATAGAGAAAGTGTGGAGTCCTTAAGATTCCGTTTACTAGAAATTCTCGCAGTCGAAGTAATGATTGTTTAGTCATATTGATCAAGCGGAAGTTCGGAAGTTTGCTGCTGTTTGATGACGATGGATAATTTGGTAAGTTTGAGGGCGGCAGACTCTTTGGGCCATATCCTGCTGTTACTCGGTAGAAGATAAAGATTTGTCGACATTTGCTTAAAGCTTTACCCTACAGAAAAGAGTTCAATAGTCACTCAAACCGATAGCTTGGCACTACAAGTTCAATAACTACCGCCGAGCTGATGCAAATCGGTTGCACAGCGGGGAAATTGGCAGCCACAATTGTACCAAGAACGCTTAAAGCTGAGCTATATTTTATTAAATAAATAAATCAGAAGTTGCGAATGAACCAGCTAAGAATGCGTTCTGAAGCTTGCTAAGAGCTGCAGTTGAAAGCAATAACAAGTGGGCTGAAATAGAACTAGTATCTAATATTATTATCCGCTGCTTTGAACATAGTGCGTTTCGCTGCAGATTCCTACAGAGTAGATCCCTGCTGAGACAAGTTATGGAGATAAGACCTTACCCACCTGCAAAACAACATCGGAGAGAACGATTGTTACCTCCATATATAATTCTTGCTGAGTCACGGATTGGAGAAAAGATCTCTTGAATATTTCAAACTGCGCAGCGATAAGTTTGCGAAATGTGGAAAACAACAACAATAAAAAATTGAAGCTGCGATGAAAAGAAATATTTCTTTTATTGAAACAAAAGTAGATTATTATATGAATTGGGCGTGACAACACACAAATGAAGTTAACAAAGACTGGAATAAACTGGCATACACATACTTATATGGGTTTCAGTTTCGGCTAATCGTATGCCTTGCGAAAGTATTCCAATGCAACCAGCAACAGAGAGCCAGTGCTCCACCCACCTACCGACAGATTACTTGACGGTAGAATGGTACTTAGAGGGTAGCAGGTTTAGGGCAGATAAAGTACAACACTATTTTAAAGACTGACGATGCTTCTTCCTGTGAACACTATATTTTAACTAAATATATTTGCTAAAAAAAATTGTGCTCCAGGAATACCCCTATGTCATTCTGTGTCTCAAATATCCCATTTTAAAACTTGAACGCGGAAATATGTCCATTAGCTCGGCTGTTTTGTTCTAAGAACTCGGAGGTTATTGCCAACATGTAACTGTCAAACAGGCAATTAGATCCTAAACTCTCATAACGTGAAAATATTTTATTGCTATACTCAAACTAAATACATTGCAATACGAAATTGTAATTTATTACTAGGTATCAACTTTGTAATTGAAATCATTAAACTGCACATTAATATTGAATATGGCAATGTGGAATGCGAATATCAATTTCCTTAAGAGAAACTGACTTTCAAATACAAACAAGAAATTGTTGGGCCTAGCTTCTTCTCCGAATACGGTTCCCATCATTTTTAATTTTTACTTACTTAATTGGTGCTTTACCGTTTAAATGGCACGCCTAACCCTAAAAATTTTAATGGAACAGACTTTGTTTCTGAGGTGTGGCTAGCCGCCCTCTTCTCTCTGCTTCCGTAGGCTCTATTAAAATGACTTTCTTAGCCGAAGTATTTGTATCTTTCATTCGCATAACATGGCTTCGCTAGCATAGCCGCGACGGGCAAGGCAAAATGGGCTGGGGATAAACCCAACAAAAACCGAACTTGTCGCTGTTCACGACAAAGATAAACGTACCCCCCTTTAACTTACCAAGGCTAAATGGCACAACGTTTAACCTATCTTCGGAAGCCAAATATTTTGGCATTAAACTCGATTCCAAATTAAGCTGGAATAGGAACGTTGAGATGAGATCAAAGAAAGCTCTAGCAGCATACTACACTGCAATAGGGCTTTTGGACGGAACTGGGGACTGACACCATATGTCATTCATGGCATGTACAGAACAGCGATTCAACCGATACTAACATATCGATCTCTGGTATGGTGGAAGGCGCTAGACAAAAAGAGTCATCCACAGATGGATGGGAAGGTAAGAAGGCTGGCATGCCTGGGAATGTCAGGCGCCGTGAGCAGCGCACCTCAGGAAGCGCTAAATGTAGTCTTTCACTTGATGCCTATACAAGTCTTTGTGCAGGGATTAGCCGCAAGAGGAGCTCTACTACTAAGAGAATCCAACATTTGGAATCAGCTAAGCACGGGACACGCGACGATTCTAGACGGCATGACCAAGGGTCAATTAAACGGAATAATAACTGACTAACATCCAAAACCGACCACATCACAGAGGTTTTGGACTTCCAGGTTCAAAACGTAAGATATCCTTCAAGGGAGGAATGGGAAGAAGGCCTAGGCAATGGCAGGGTCTTTACACCGACGGCTTGAAAGATAAGATTGGATAAGGCAAGATTGGATAGGAAAGGCACCAGCTACCTTCTCAAACTGAACAAATCCTCGGTGAGGGTACATACGGGTGTCATCACACCTATGGCACCAATGTTCCGACGGTGGCGAATACCAACAAGCTCCCTCTGCAGAAGCTGCCAGGAAGAGGAGGCCTTCTTAACCTAACCTAACCTAGTATAGCCGCTGTGTGTTAATTCGCTGGACTATGCTGATGCCAGCGTAAAGCTTGTACAACTTATCATTGAATCATCTTCGGTCCTCGCCGTCACCAGCGCGTAGAGGTACGTAAAATTTGCTCCCGATGTTTTCATGTTTCATGCTTCTGCCCATATAGCAGGACGGGTACGATAAGTGGCTTGGAGAGCATGATCTTCGTTTGCCGGGAGAATATCACGGCGCGGATAATTAAACCGATCATATCAATGTCGCCGGCATACGCCAGTAATTGCACGCTTATAGGAAGAACGCTGCAAGAAAAATATGCCTATAAGTTTCGGTTTATAAATATATCCCGCGTATGACCTTCGAGCCGCACATTTCAGGCGATTGAGGATTGCACTTAAGCGTGCCTGTTAGAGCACCTACCTTTTGTTGCAAATGAAATCTAAAGATTTGAAAATATTTTATGACATAACCATTTGCTGTTTGTTGTCCGTAGCTAGAACGTATTTATGGCAAATCACTGGAGATGTAGCCAGCAGGTAAAAGTTTGAGTCTGTAATTTAAATCAAATGCAACATTTGTTGCAACTTAACTGCAACGATCTATTATATTGCCTGGTTTATACATTTTAGTACAGCTCCCCGGTCTCGTTCTCTCTCTCTCTCACTATCGTTCGGCATTGCACTTACTCTTACATTCTTACTTACTTATTTAAACATTTTTATTGTTTATTGCTTTTGCTTTTATTATTTTTATGGTTTTTTATTGTTGTTGTGCTTTCTTAATGTAATAAAAATAAAATGTTGCAATTCTATAAGCCAAACCACCACCCAAGCACGCACGTATAAGCACACACAGCCAAACTAATACAAACACATTCACATACTCTGCGTCATGTTGCTATGCGAGTAATGTTGCCAATGTTGCAAAATGTGCGTGACGGTAAACTTTGCTGGTGCAACGGTAGAAAAATAAAACATTCCAATGTATAGCGCAAACAAAACCCGAAGAAAGAAAGAAACAAAATGCAACAACAGGTAATAAAATTAAATGGAATTAAAACCAGCTACAACAATAGCAGTAGTAAATATAATAAAAAATGAGTAAGGAAATTTTATATCAAAAGTATTATGACAAAAAATACCCGGTTGTGGGATTTGACAATGGCTGTCCTTAAGTTTAAGAAGCGTTCTCACTCAGTAATAATAATAATTTGGCGCAAAATACCTCCGAGAATTCTTTAGCCGAGCTTCTCTTCTGATTTCTGTTGTGCTGCTCTTTAATTGTTTTTTTTTGTCTCGATTTAATTTTTTAATTTCGGCGGCAGCCGTGGAAGAAAATTGTTCTAAGTGAGGTCGTCTCGCGGCATCCTTTGGCAGGCACTCCGAGTGTTTTTCTGCATGAAAAGCTCTCAGTGAAAACTCATCTGCCTCACGGATGCCGTTCGGAGTCGGCATAAAACAAGTAAATCCCATCCCGCCAATTTGTAGAAAAAACTAAGGGAGCACGATGCAAATTGGAAGAGAAGCTCGGCCTAAAATTTCTTCGGAGGTGATAACGCCCTACATTTATTTATTTTCATTTTTGAGTACTCATTTTTAAGTTTTTATATGGAAAGTAGGCGTGGCTATCTGCCGATGTTTGTATTTTCCCCTAGAGCAGCTCCTCTTTCAATGGGGAAGATGCACTCCGAATTGCATCAGTGTACGTTTTACCTTTCCAAAGAGATCACTACCGAGAGCTGATGAGAAACCTACTTATTAAAGCATTGCCACACCAATTTTGTTTTGCTGATTAAATTAGCTCTACGTCGACAGCCTGCATTTTCTCGTGAGCAGAAGCACGCAAATCTCTATTTAACTGCATGTCATTGCAGGTATAACATGTGAGCATGAATCTTCGGACGCATAGGGAGATTGATAGACGAATGGGTGGATAAACAATGCTTACTTTTAATATTTTAAAAATTAAGGATTCTGTATATTAAATGTCTTGGTTTACGCCGGGCTTCACTTCCAATTTGCTTGGTGCTATTTTTTTTTACGTATTTTATGTAGACTTCGAACGCCATCTGCAAAGAGCTGCATTTTCGCTGGCAAGTTTTAAAGAAACTTTCTCCAAAGATTTTGATGTAGCTTTTCCCGGGCCTTGATTCCAGAAACTCTGGAATCTTACAATACTTACATGTAGTAATAATAATACTAAAAGCTAGAAAATAATTAGGTAAGTCCTAGGTACTAGTCATCACACTCCTCATCAATCTAGGGCATTGATCAGAAAATTAAATAAAAGCGTTGGACGCGTGAAATTTCTAAAAATGTTATTTGGGTTTCAGTTGGTCTTATATATGACTATCAATACAAATTTACGCGTCCAACGCTCTTATTTAATTGTCTAAACAACGCCCTAGATTGATGAGGAGTGTGATGACTAGTACCTAGGACTTACCTAATTATTTTCTAGCTTTTAGTATTATTATTACTTCATGTAAGTATTGTTTTCAATAAAACCGTTTAACTTAAATTTTTTTTTAATTATTGTATTTGCAAGTTTTTAGTCTTTATTTAATTGCCTATTATTTCTCATTATATTTAGTTCATTTAGTGACTCATTACTGCAAGGACTTTCCTGACAATTTGTTACAATCTAATTCCTCAATACATAATCCTTCCAAAGACTTTACTCGACTCTGCGCCACGTATGCTTGTCCCTCCTCCAACTCCGAAATATTTTGATGTCATTTCTACCGGACGGTGTGTAATATTTGTTCCAAATATGAGCCAAATCGGACATCATAGGTCGCTTTCTATTCATGTATGTATTATGTGTTCCAAATATGGACCAAATCGGACCACAAATACGACTTTTTTGAATATTTCGATCTTTGCGCCACCTAGCGGCGATTTTTTTCATATGCCGCTTTCTATTCTCGTATGTATTATGTGTTCCAAATATGAGCCAAATCGGACTACAAATACGATTTTAGTGAATATCTCGATCCTTGCGCCACCTAGCGGCGATTTTTTTCATAGGTCGCTTTCTATTCTTGTATGTATTATGTGTTCCAAATATGAGCCAAATCGGACCGCAAATACGATTTTTGTGAATATCTCGATCCTTGCGCCACCTAGCGGCGATTTTTTTCATAGGTCGCTTTCTATTCTTGTATGTATTATGTGTTCCAAATATGAGCCAAGTCGGACCACAAATACCATTTTGTGAATATCTCGATCCTTGCGCCACCTAGCGGCGATTTTTTTCATAGGTCGCTTTCTATTCTTGTATGTATTATGTGTTCCAAATATGAGCCAAATCGGACCGCAAATACGATTTTTGTGAATATCTCAACCCTTGCGCCACCTAGCGGCAATTTGTTTCCTTATTATTGCATCGTCATCGGGTTCTGAACTATATTCAAAGTTTCAAGCTTGTAGCTTATCGGGAAGTTACTTAAATTTCAATTACAAAATTCGTGCCAGCCTGTCAAGTCAGCCTAAATAAAACCGTTTAAAAAGTCGGTACTTTAAAACTAACTGCTACCCAACAAACATTGATACCCAGTAAGTAATTAATGGTGACTTATAGCCATAAAGCCATAACCAGATCGAACCTACCTTATGGAAATCTGGTTATGGCTTCATGGTTATAATTCACCATTAATTCGCCCTTTAACCCTGTAAGATGTACCTAAGGAGTAACCTATTTCAAATTTACTCTGCAACCTCAACCTAAAAAGTAATCGGTACCAAAAAATTAACCTTTACCTAAACTATAAAATTAACTATTAACAGATAGCGAGAAAACTGATGGTATCTATGTAAATATAACCGGGGCCTACATAGTAACTGGTAGTAACAGTAAAAAGTAGCCGGCACTCAAAACAGGTACCTTAAAAGCAACTGCGAACTAAAATGGAACCTATACATTAAAAGTAACCAGTACCTGAAACGTAAACTGGTACCTAAAAAGCTTCCGGTTACAAAGAAGTAACATATAGCTAAGAAGTAATCGATAGCGAAATGTGAAAGGATTCGTAAAAAAAACGGGCTCTGAAAGGTAAGAGATATCCAAAAAACAAACCTCAAGGTTAAAAGCCCAAAAATAGCCAGTACCTTAAAAGTAACCGGCATCTAAAAATTAAGCGGTACCTAGAAATTAAACGGGAATTGGCGATTGTGGTTTTGCGATAACTGGTGCCAATTAAGGGTCCGACGTTGGTAACAGGAATAGAGGTACAGTGTTACAGGAATGTGGGCCAAGTAAATGTGCCCCGAGTTGGTGTCATGTTTGGAGTGGCCACATTGATAGCCTGAGAACTATTTGACACAAAATCTGACAGGACACAGTTACTTACGTATATATCCTAATAGAATACGCAACATCTAGAGTCTGAACTACCTATACTACTACGGACACATAGAGAACTCAGGTTACACCTTCATCGTAAGCTATCAAAAAATAAAAATAACAAAGGTGGGCGATCGATCGTCGGACAGTGTTATTCATAAGATGACCAGCGTTAGTGATCGCCTCTATCATCATATAATCAGCAGATACATTAGAAATAAACTTCGAGCGAAACCGGCGAACGTTTGCTTAGCTAAATAGCTAGAGATTAGCCAAAGATTTCAGTTAGCACGCTTCCATAGCTGAAATAACACCAAATGAGTTTAAGGACTAAGTTTTGATGGGCAAGAATTGAGCCTCGCACGCGGATGGGCTTTTAGCTACAACCAGAGGCTCCGGTTGCTGTATAAAGCATTTCTTTCTAGCGCGTTCCTAAACAAACAAAATAACATACAAAATTACAGCTGGCTATAAATATAATGATGGCCACTAACCAAATTACATACAAATATTGTTGGCTTGCAGCAAGATATCAATGCCACAATGAAATGATGGTGACGAAAGGTGTAGACAATAGAAAAATGACAAGGCGAACGAGCGGTAGTTGCACTTAGCAGTGCAATGTTGCATGCAACAACAATGACAACTATGACCGCCACCATCACCACCAAAAAAGCCAATACAACGTGCGCAAATAAAACTAAAGGAGCAGCAAAATGCGAACTTAAACTATAAAATAAACATTAAACATACTAAAAACACTTTTTATGAGGCTCTCAAAGTGACGGAATTGTAATGGCATGAAATGGTGCAAGCAACAACGATGAGTTGCTCTGTTGCAGCAAATGCACCTTCGTCACACACACATACACACACATGCACATTGGTGTAGATGCTACCTAAAATGCAGTTGAGTTGTGTTGTGTTGTTTGTTGATTATATAGTTATGACTGTGTGTGTGTTATGCTATTCAGTATTGCCATATCAGCATTACTATTACACCAACTGATAGTTATTGTGACACTCTCCTCTTTCTTTCGTTCCTTTTTTGTTTTTATATGCAACATTCAAATATTCATGCCACCAACACGATCAACATTAAAATTCTACATTTTAAATTTTATATCGTCATGTGGATTTTGAGTGCATACGAAAAAATAATAAAAATAAACAATCACACAAATACACATACACGCACATGCATAAGTACTCATATAAAGGATAATAAAAATTAAAGAAAAGGATATATAAAAGTAGAATTAAAATGGCATTTGGCAATTGTTTTTGTATTCAGCATTTAATAGCTTAGCTTTGATAAAGATAAAATATACATTGTCGCATACATTGTAAGCTGACAGGCTTAAGATTTAGAAATTGCTATCCATTTCAAATGTCTTGGTTGCCGTAACAAACAAGCTTTGGACTGAGCCTGCTTGGTATAGGAATGGACCAAAAATAAAAAATTACAGACAAATAAATATCGGAGTGAGCGCTTTCGAGACGAAATGCAATTAATGTAATGTTAGCTTTTCGTCTTACAAAGCAACTCAACTATAGTTGGAATAGAAAAAGGTCCGAGAGCCAGACTTCACCGGTCTTCAAAACATTGTTTTATACATTGAATGTTCTTGACAAACGCCACAAAGTTCTTGAGTTTCATGCTCAGTGAAGGGTTTTCTTGTCACAACAATATTGTATCGAAAAAAGGAATACGATTACCAACTAGATAGGTGGAGAGAGTAGACAAGATTTCTTGGCTAGGTCAGAAGCCGACATCATCATTAATTGGCACCTAGCACTTTAGGCAATTTTGTTTCGTTTGTAAAAAGCTCCGACAGCTATCCCTTTTTGTAATAACTGAGTTCAGCTGGGCACGACAACTTGTGCCTCCCAGCTCAGTAACATGTCCCTCTCAGCAATTGCAGGTGCCAAATAAAGCGTCTTTATCTAATCTCATAATATGACCATCTTTTTTGTTGCAATTCATAGCATAGTTTCTGAATAAGGCTTACTTAATGTGCAGCTAGTCGCCCTTGTTCGAAATAAACGCAGAACTTTAACATTAGAAAGAAATAGAAGTTTTATTTAAGTCCCCTCGAAGTGCTTTAAGCAGGCACTTTTAGCATTGCTAGTATTTTTGGAAGTGGTAGCGAAAGTGACAGTAGGATTGGAAGTAAGAGTAGGAGGGAGAGTGGGACTGGGAGTTGCATAAAGAGTGGTTATACCAAATTGTTCCCGAGACGGTCGGGCTAGTACATTTATGGTGCTTGTTACCGGAACGTACCAGATCATCATCCGGCAAAGGACCATCAACATCGATATCACTCTCCCAAGGCCTTCGGGGAGTGTCCTTATCATTACAACAACAACAGGGGAAGCGGGAAAGCGGTTTTAGGGGAGAACAAAGTCTGCGGGTATGCTAGTAACTTTTGAATAATTCTCTCTGGTTCAAATTTGTGTAAAGAGTTCGATTTTCAAAGCTATTTCTCATTCTCAGGATATTTTTGCTTTCTTATACCTTTTAGAATCAAATTGGGATGAACTTGTATTTTTGCCAATATTGCATCGCTCGTCAAAGTATTAAGACTCGCTGGTATGCAAAATATTAAGACTCTATGGTCCAAAAATAAACAGCGAGTGCTTGATTGGTGTTCCATAGTGTTACCAGAATTTGTTTGAAGAACAAACTGGAAACTTCAATGGGTTACCAGGGCTTATGTTATAAAATAACTCCATTGTTTTGGTAAATACTAAACGTTTTACAGGACCTGCCTTGAGATCTGGCAGCTCTGCCGCCCCTAGTAGCTAGAGACTTGACCTCGCTAGCGCAGGACATGAGTACATCAAGTGCACAATCATTTATTCATGCATTCAGCACTTCCTACATCTGCAGTGTCCACTTAGTATTCTCACCATGAGCATCAAACATTCTCCCTTGGAGATATGAGCAAATTTTTAAGTCTAACGTCATCGGATTTGCGCATGCACAGCCAGGCGCTTCTTATCTCTCCCAACCGGATTAAAACCGCCGTGTTGTAATGATAGTATGCTCCGCCAACCACACGAAAGATCCTGGGTTCAAGCCGCGGAAAAACCAACATCAAACATTTGGAAAAAAGTATTACAATTAATTCTAAGCGGGGTCGCCCCTCGGCAGTGGTTTGCAAGCATTCCGAGTGTATTTCTGCCATGCAAAACGTCTCAGTGAAAACTTATTTGCTTTGCAGATGCCGTTCGGAGTCGGGGTAAACATGTAGATCCCGTCCTACCATTGTAGGGAAAATTAAAAAGGAGCGCTACACAAATTGGCAGAGAAGCTCGGCCTAAAAGCTGAGGAGGTTATCGCGCATTGCATTTATTTTTGATTATTTTTATTGAATTGGGACTGTCTACCGCCGATTCATCGAGTACAGCGCGCTCCTTTGCCAACTCATAAGCCGTTTCGTTACCTTCTATACCATTATGACCGGGAAGTATAGATATATGTCGCGGCATAAACCAAGTCTCTCCAATGCTTTTTTGCAATTCAGGACACTTCTTGATGAAGTGCTGTGAGATTATTGCTTTAATGGCTGCCAGAATATCAACATATATCTTGGCGCGACTACTGCTTTCTACATGGCTACAGCGGGTAAGGGGCTTAGAATATACCCGCCGTAGGTATGCCTGTGCTAAGCTAAGAAGCGACTAAAATACCAAATTGCTTCAAGGGGTTGTGTAGCGCAACCCTTTCAAGGGGTTACCAGTGCAATATATAGCTTCTCCAACCCAATTGTCAACCTCACCTACCCGTAGCGAATCCTGTTTCTTTAACAGCCGAGGCTCTGGCGACCCCAATTTCCTTATGGATCTAGGAGGTGGGAGGGCGGTATGGCCTAGAAGGTTTCATGTGGTCATACCAAATCGTTCCCGAGATGGTCGGGCTTGGTACCCGAACGTACCGGATCTGCCTCTGGCAAAATACCATTAACATCGATAATACTCCCCAAGGCCTTCGGGGAGTGTCCTTATCGCTACAACAACAAAAAAACACTGCTACACTTTTCGGGATCGACGCAGGAATCAGCAGAACTGACCCCTTTCGTAAATTTGGAACCATCGGTATACCTGTGTATAGTATTTTCTGCCATTTCCACGCTCTTGCGGCAGCCTTCTAACTCTAATGTGACCCCAAGTTCCCATTGGAAGCTCAAACAAATTTATATATATATACATATATATATATATATATATTTCGTTTTTCAAGGATTTCCAATTTTTCCATGAGTTACCGCCAGTATCCCACTTCCATCTATCAATAACAAATTCTCTTCATGGTAAAGCATTTTAGTTACTTGATATAATTTATTTTAATTGGAATAATTTTATTTGTCTTTATGTTGGTTCATTTCCTATATTAAGACTATAATTAATTATTTTTGGTTATTCCTGCCCTTATAATTAATATATATGTATAGACATTAGACTGGGTCGATTTATTAACCGATATCGCGCCATCGATTTTTCGATAGGATTTGGGCTCAGGAAAAAAATGTTCCACTTCGCATACCCAAAAAAATAATTTTCGAGCCTGCGAAATTTCATTTTTTGATTTTTTTTCGACTTTGATTTTTAAGGTTTTTTCATGACCTACTAAACAAATTTTCATTTGATTGTAAAATGTTCATGTATACCCTGTCAGACCCAAAAATGTCCGCTACACACGTTGGTGATAACAGTTTTTTGATATGTTTTATACATGGGCGATTCTCCGCGAGCTCTCAGTTTTACTAACCCAAAATTTTGGAAAAAAAAATATTCGATTTCAATCATTTTTCTATGAGTTTTTATAGCTAAAAACATTCCCAAATTGGACGAGCTACAGCTATTAATTTCTGTTTTTGATACTGAAACCTGCCACGGTTGTGACATACACGCGTGCCACGTTGTGAAATTTTGACAATAAATTGCTAGTATGAGGTGCAAGATTTTCCGTAAAATTTAAGGTTATGTCAGCAAACTTTAAAAAAAAATTGTACAATAGACGGTACCTAACTTAAAACTACAAAGATACAAGTGCCACTGTTGTGACTCGATTTTTTGATACGTACCGTTTTTCCAGTTCTTCAGTGTTTAAAAATTGATATTAGTTATATTAAGACTGCAAACATTAACATGGAAATATGCGGGGACATTTGCTGATCAAAATTCACACTCACATGTCACAAACCAGTGTGAAATAAAGCAGTACCAACCTAACGACTTTAATAACATTTTTTACTCAAAAACTCATGGATACTTTTCAAAATCAAATTACAAAGCGAAAGCAGAAATGTTATCATTAAAACAACATTTAATATTTTAGATTAAGTCAAGTATTTAATATAATGACAGCTTTTGTTTAAAATAAAGATTATACCCCTGAGAATGCCAAGGAGCTTGGCGAAACGTAGGGTGATATTGGAGAAAAAGTACGAGTTTTTACTTGGACTAACTACACTAGACCAGCAAAGCCTAATAAAATTCAAATAATGACAGCTTATTACTCGTGTAATTAAAGATTAAAAAAGTTACCACCTAAAATGTTATGAAAAATGTGCTTGTGGACATGCCACGGTTGTGATATTTGTAGGGTATTATGAACTGTAAGTTCATAAAACTGATGACCAGTCAATAAAATTCAACATGAAACTTTAAAATAAAAATAATTTTAACTCAATTACATAATTTAATTCATAGAAAATGCTTAATTATATTTCAAATTTCGAAAAGACACAAAATTGTAAGCTGGCGGAGAATTACACATATATGAAAGTTTTTTAGTAGGTCATGAAAAAAAACTTAAAAATCAAAGTCGAAAAAAGTAAAAAAAATTAAATTCGTAGGCCCGAAAATTATTTTTTTGCGTATGCGTAGTGGAACTTTTTTCCTGAGCCCAAATCCTATCGAAAAATCGATGGCGCGATATCGGTTAATAAATCAACCCAGTCTAATGTATATACATAGCTTTGCTTTAGGTAGACATGTATGTGTGCAGCAAAATAAAACCAATGAGTTCAAGGAGCTATTTCATTCCTACGAATTACTATTTGAGTGTACATGATAGAGGAAAAGTTTGAATTTGTGTAATAAATATACTTATTTTTGATAAATTTGTTTGACTTTGGCGCACCCATATCGTTCGTTGTCCGGATGTTGCAGGGCTGAAATTGCTAAAGAAAATGCTACGTCATAGCAGGGCGTTTACTGCATTTTTCTACATTAAAATAAATGATATTTGCTATCGTCTTTGTACATTAAAATATTTATGTGGTATTCAACAAAAGTTATTTGTAAGGGTAACGAACTGAAATTTGTAAGACTTATGAAATTATACCGAATTTATTGATTTAGTATTATGTGAAAGTTGCACCTGATATGAGCACAAACGATTTATTTTTGGTGTAATGATAAGATTTTCAAGTACAATGACATGGTAAGTAACCCCATCTGATAGTACTAGACATAGTCCGGCAATGGAGGCTGGTGCGAATACAATAAGCATAGCACCCTCCGCGAGCTATAGGGCTATCCATGCGAAACTTCAATATGTTATATTTAAAGACTGTTGATTTACGGCTTGTAAAACTTTTAAATTTTGTTCTTCTAAATGTAGACGTGCCACGTCTATTTAAAATGTTATTTCCAAAATTCTATTTGCCGTCATAAATTCAACTCACGAATCAGGTTTCATCATTTTAGCCGTCTTTTTCAATGAATTATCATATTTTTAAAAATTTCCATATCAGAAAATTGGGCGTGGTTAAAGTTCAATTTCCCCCATTTGCAATACCAATCTGTTTTGGATACAGAAAAGCCTCTATACTTTATTTCGTAAGGATATTTAAATTTTACTCAAGTTATCGTGTTAACGGACGGACGAACATGTCATGTTATCAAAATATTTTCCGATTCTTATAATTTTGATATAAGGAAGCCCAAATCAATATCGATTCATTTATGTCCTTACGTACAATCATTATCCGGTACACGTTGGGAGTAAAAGCAATTTCGGCTGTATTTGTAAAAATAGAAAAAAAATAAAGCCCGATATCATCACGTCACAAGTTTCAATTCATGGAGGATTTTTCTACTGAAATGTGACACCAAAACCTACCTGGGAAAGTCAAAAATCTAAGAATGACTGCATATAAGATTTTCACCCGACAGCGCCACTGGAAAAAATAGGGCTTTAGTACTTTCAGACTCTTGCGAGCCTATAATTTCGTTGGCTATAACCAATTTTCAGTTTCTTCTCGGGACGTATCGTATAAGAGATTTAGACCTCTCCAATGACATATATGTATATCAACTAGGAAAATATAACACAAATGTGCAATTTTCCCAATGAACAAAGGTCTAAATCTTTCTTATACAATCCGAAGAGGAATTGAAATCGTTATAGCCAATAACTTTATACGCTGTGTGCCCTTAAGTTACGAGTTTTGGGGTTTCCAAGGAATATCTTGTCCACAGTCATTCTTAGATCTTCGAGATCTTCTAGAAAATGGCATGGCTTCACAGGTATTTTCACTCTTGTCTGTTTGGTAACATTCTGTTATTATGCATTGTGCATTGTGTTCCTCCCGCCTAGGTGGTGTTGCCCTGGTCTAATAATCTTTATTGCGTTAATGACTATTTACCTGTCGTTTGTAAGGACCAAACACCCCTGACCAGTCTCTTATCTTAACGCATAACAGTGCACTGCAAACTAAGCAAAACTTTATAATTTCTGCATGTTGTAAAGAATAAGTTTTAGTTCACTATCAGGGGTCTGGCTATTCAAAATTGTTGTTAGAAAACCAGCAATTCATTAGCAACCAGAAATTGTAAGTATTGCAATAAATTGCGTAACAAGCGTGCAAAATGTTACCACACACATACATGCATGCATCATAAATATCTGTGTGAAAGTAAACAGGGTCAGAGTGCAAGAAACTTTAGAAGGTTTTGGGTAGGGGAAAAAAGCATTGTGGGGGCGGAGTGTGACATGAAATATTTGAATATGCAATTTTGGTAAGTTGCAGTAAAATGCGAAACTCAAAATATCTGCGATGAAATAACAAAAATAAAAGTAAACACATTAATTCACACATAGAAATAGTCAACGTTACAAATATTTAACTACACACAAACAATGAAAAAATACGTAGATAAATATCAATGAATAACAATACGCATACAAGTACTGTGGTGTAAAAACGAAATGCAGTAATATTTTTTTCTGGGTATTGGAGCAAACCGAGTCTTTTCTAGAGACTAACGCATGAGCAATAATATAAATATATGTAGTTTAAAACAAGTAGGAAGTCTAAGTTCGGGTGAAACCGAAAATTACATACCCAGCTGAACACTTGAAATGCTGTTGTTGTTTGTTTTGAGTGCTTAATAGTGTTACAAGGCTGCGCAATAATACATATATATATATGGTTCTATTCTGAACTAATTTTTCTTCGAGTTATGGCTCCCGAAACATAGAAAATTATAGGTTGAACGATTTTTGATTTATGATTAATAATATTTGTAAAATTGATTTTATCACAAGTGAGCGGTGCCACGCCCATTTCAAACTTTTTTTTCAAATTTGTATCAAGAGTCCAAATATCAGTCCACACGTCAAATTTCAACGTTCTAGGTGTATTATTTAGTAAATAATCAGGTTTTTTGTGTTTTTCAAAATCTATCTATATCTATATATAAAAAGAAGTGTACATTTTGATTGTCACTCCATAACTCGAGAACGGATAGAAAGATTGCCATTAAATTTTAGGAAAGATACAGGAAGGAGAGATGATGGTTAGTTGATTTTGAAATCCCAAATCGGTTTAGCCATTCTTGAGTTATGATTTTTTTTTAGAAAAAATTCATATAGGTATATAAAATTCGTCTGTCACGGTGTTAGAGGCTTAACTCCTCCGAAACGGCTGAACCGATTCTCATCAAATTTTGTGAGCATAATGGGTAGGTCTGAGAATCAGCCAACATCTACCTTTTTTTCGCTACGAGCATAGGTCTTGAGATCAAAACGTGGACCCGGGTACCCCTAGAATGTGTTTATACAATATGGATATCAAATGAAAGCTGTTGATGAGTGCAATAGTACAGGATAATTTTCATACAACTGGGAGGCTAGGGTCTCGAGATATAGCATAAAACGTGGACCCGGATACCCCTAGAATGTGTATGTATTATGGATATCAAATGAAAGCTGTTGCTGAGAGCTCTAAAGTTCATTGTGATATTCGATTTAGTTGCATCAACCTGACAAAACTGATAAATATGCATGCGAAGCCGAAATAAAGGCAAGAATTAATAATACACACATATCTATTTACATACGTCCTATTCGATTTGCCTGAAATTTCGTATATACATTTGCCTATATTAATATTTACGATGCTTTTTTCCAAGAAGTAAACCAGAGACGGACTGGGACTGGGATTAGGACTGGGACTGGGACTGGGACTGAGACTGCGACTCGGAGTGGGAGTAGAACAAAATACATACCACCCTCTGGGACTGGCAATAAGAGATGAAGAAGAAGGAGAAAAACTTGAGAGAAGAGAAAAGAGATAAGGAGACTGAGAAAGAGATAGAATGAGACGAAGATGGAGATGAAGCGAAAAAGACGGAGGGAGGAGTGAATAAAAATATTGGGAAAAAGTGTAGAGGGGTAGGGCAGAGTTAGACGGAAAAAGCTTATTAAAATGTATGCAGATAGGCCAAATTTAGGGCAGAACAACGTCTACCTGGTCTGCTAGTATTATATGTATAAAAAGTGAGCGTGGTTATCATCCGGTTTCGCTCATTTTCAATACCAATCAAATAATGTGCCAAATTTGGTGAAGATTTCTCAATATTTACTGAAGTTATCGTGTTAACGGGCAGACGGACGGACGGACATGGCTCAATCAACTTTTTTTCGATGCCGATGATTTTGATATATGGAAGTCTATATCTATCTCGATTCATTTATACCCTGTGTACAAGTACAGCTGGGTATAAAAAAATAAAAACACGCAAATATAGTGCCGTTTTAGTATCTACAATCCACTTAGATATTTGATGTTGATAGCACCGTAGTACATAGGTTCGTGTCTCCGCTATTAAGCACAGCTCGTTTTGTATCAAGTTATTTGACCACTGCCGCGAGTCTTCAATAATAGCCGCTAGATGGGTCTAACTCTCTTTTGCGCTCCTCGCCTAGGGAGCTACAAACAAGCATACATACACGTGAAGCTAATATAAGCGTGTTAAAAAAGAATTTGCCCGTTTTTCTAAGTTAGTCTTCTCCAAAAATACAGATATTTTATCTCCAAGTTAGAAATTAAACCCAACCTAAAATGTTCATAATATATATTGAGTTTAATACTTAAAAAAAATTTAAAAAAATAATATATACAATCGTGGTCTGCCCCCTTGGTTCATAAATATTATTTTTTATACCCAGCGTATACTTGTTCAAAAAGGTATTTTAACTTTGATGGCATAACGTTTGTTTGTAATGGTGTAAAGGAGTTGAGATGGATATAGACTTCATTATAAAAAAATTATTGAAATCGAAAAGATTTTGATAGGGACATGCCCGTCCGCTGGTCCATCCGTTAACATGACAACTCAAGAAAAATTGAGATATCATTGCGAAATTTGGCACACTGACTTACCTGGACACAGAACATATTAGTATTAAAAATGGCCGAAATCGAATGATAACCACGCCTATATTTTCGATATCAAAAATTTCGAAAAATCGAAAAAATGCGATGGTTCAGAACCAAAGGCCGATCATCAATTTATTTAACTTAATAAGTGGGCTGTCTTTATGACAGAAAACAGAAATATGTTAAAACTAAGCGAAATGAGACCGTCCATATTTAAAAGAGGAAATTGTAGAAGTTTTGAAAGCCTTAAATGAAAATCCGTTAACAATATCATTTTGAAATTTGGCACAGACGTTTTTCTTTCTTTAATATATACACATAGTGAAAATTATTAAGTTGGTTGACAACCACACGCACTTTAAAAAAAATTGTTTAAGCATAAAGCTAATAATAATTCAATATCCTTACGGTAAATAACTAAATTATACCGATATTTCAGCTCAGAAGTGATATCGTGAAGCAAAGTACGATCATAAAAAATATGCTGAAGACGGGCGTGGTTGCGCCTCTTTTTTAAGTTAATATCTCTTTAATATTATTAATGCTATAAATCGAACAAAAATATCTTCAACCCGCGATCTTAAAAATAATCTTCTCCTATCTAAATTTGCTTAGGGCCTTGTTTTTATGACAAAAACTATTTCTTGTAGAGATGGGCGAAATCTGTTGGAAGCCATGCCCATTTCCTATACCCAGCCGACCCTCTGTTCTTCTGTAAGTCCATCAACACGGTGGCTTGACCAAAAAAATTAAGAAAAAATATCTTAACTGAATTTGGTACACACGCTTATCTGAGCTTAAAATCTATAGGTATTGAAATAATCGGAACCATATTTTCGATATCGAAATTTTAAAAAATCGGACAACACATTAGAAAATGCTTATTAATTTGCGAAACTTGGCGTGTATATTAATTTGATTGCGCAAACGGTAAATCTAAAAAAACGTTGGAAAATGGGCGGGATTAAAAGCGGTAAATAACAGAGTTACCTAAAAAAAGTTGGCCAATCTGTTAATGTCCGACACGTACTGCCCTGCATTTTGATAAGCTTCATGGGAGTTCGCTCGGGGTTAGGCCCCAACTTCGAAAACCTTAATAAAAATGGAGGCCGAGCTTTTTTGAGGTAAGCGCGCTAGTCCCGTTCTTGCAGTTGATACGGATTCAGGGCAACAAAATGCCACATACTTAAATTTTTTCTCAATTACCTTTGTAATTCATCGCTCTTCCCTTTTTTGAATATCTGCCTTTTGACCCGATTACCTGTTATACACAGCAGCGAATAGAAAAATAGCAGTGGAAATTGTTTATCGAATTTCGTAAAATAAATTCTTTTTTCATATTTTCGATAATTTAAGAAAAAAAATCTGTGAATTTTGTAGCTGAAACTATGCAAACCAATCTCAAAAATGTTTCCAAAGGAAATCGAAAATGAGTTTCTTGTTTTCGAAGTACGTCTCTAAAATGAAAGTATAGGAATTCGAGGTTCGAAATGATCGAATTCTTATATTTTTATTTGTGATATTTTAGGAAAGAAACTTTTACGAATTTTGTAACTGAAACTTTAAAAACCAATCTTAAAAACGTTTTCGATAAAATTCGAGAGTTCGAGAAAATATTATAAAAAGGTGTTTTGTATTGAGGGAAGTCTGAAACACTCTTTGGAAAAAAAGCAAAAATCAATGCGAATTTTCAGATACATTGAACTTATGCTTTGTTCCACTAAAATTGATTGGGCTACAAACTGCATACACAAAAAATGTTGAGTTCACCAAATAAAAAGTCCAAATTTTTTTAAATTTTCTTCGAGATTTCTAATTTTTTCGAAAACGTTTTTTAGATTAATTTCAGCTACAAAACTAATACTAGTTTTTTTTTCAAACATCGAAAACAACAAAATTTTAATGTAATTGGCTAACTTTGAAAAAAACTGCCACTGCTATTTTTGTGCCCGCTGCTGTAAACTTTGCTCAAAATTTACACTGTTCAATAAAGAAAAGCAGACAGAACAAGCTTGAATTTTTAAATCGTTAATTTGTAAACACAATAAATAAAAAATACTAAGATGGGTCAAAATCTGAACTTCGACAGCCGGTATCTATAATTTGAGACTTACTTCGGAAAACAGGAAACACATTTCTTGCTTATATTTCGATCTCTAGACAAGTATTGCCGTATAGTGAAGGATTTTCTTGAGTATCTTCACTGACATCGAACTATGTACCATTTTCTCATCTATAAAGATATATTTGCCCAAATACCGACAGTGAATCGTAAACCATGCCGTTGTGACCCACTGTTCGTTTGTGTTCACTTGTAAGGACCTTGCTGCATATCTAATTCGTGCACTATTACCGTTTAAGCGCAATATGAAAACCAAATCGTTTAAGTGTGAGTGAAAAATATTGCGTTGAAAATTGTTGCAATTGCAATATGAAATGTCCGCGACTGCTACTTCTATAAATTTCTATGCACTTTGTAAAACTTTTTTTGGTGGTTTAGGTACAACGCGCCAAGGACTTTGGCAAAATGCATGCGGAAGAGAGGTGCATTTTCAGAAAGGTGTGGCTATTTCTGGGAAGGATTGCAAAATTTTTCGTTAGACACACAAAGCGCATTTTCTTCGTCGCATTTAAATGTGCTGCTAAATTACATGAAAAATATATTTGCAAATATTTCGAAAAAAATACAAGGCTATCAGCTTAACGAAGGGGTAGCTTATGCAATGAACTTAGAAACTTTGGTGGTATTGGCTTGCAATTTGTAAGAATGCGACGTGGTGCATGCAAGTTGCTTCGATGAGGATGAGATGAGAGAGGAAATTTCGCCGTAATATTTTGTGTATTTTGTACACAATGCACAAATAAATGTCTTATTCAGCATGCGGTTGCAATTTTAAAATGCACTTGCCACAATGCATTGTGATTTCATTGCATTCTTTGTTGCAGTATAGAGCAAATGTTGCATGCAAGGTGTAAAAATGCATTTAAGTGAATGCACATGCTGCATAGTAACCAGGAGCACAGTAGCTTTAAGTTGGTGCCGAAATTCCCACAGCATTAGCTATTGATATAGAGTGCATACAAGCGCACACACACAAACATACATCAAACCAAAGAAATGCTACTTTAAGAAGCAGACGCAATGCTAAGAAATGCCCGTGGATAGGAGCCAATAAAGTGTGCTGCACTTGCAGTGGGATGTGAGAAGCAAAAGAAAAAAAACAAATTTAACAGTCCAAACGAAGATGCTGACGCTGTTGTGCTTATACACACACATTCTTACGAACATCATATATCAATACCTATACATATAATAAGGAAAATGCTCCTATTCGCCTCTATTTCGCCAAATGCTTCGTCTTTCGTAAGAAAACTCAAACTTTTGTGCCAAGAATGTATAGCAACAATAACAAAACTATTGGCAACAAAAACATAAGTAGTAAAAAGGAAATTGTATAGCAATAGTAAGAAACGCAATGGTTTATAATGTTTATATATGTTTGTATGTATATATATATATTGCGTTAGTTCTTTGCAATAGTTTTGTTGCATTTTGCGCAAAGAGGCAACCAAGAATGTTGTGCCAGCACCAACCAAGTACCTACGTAAATAATCAGTAAAGTGAAAGTTTTCTTATAAGAAAGTTGCGTGTAAGTCAGCGTTCGATGTTGTATGAGAGCCAAGCCAAATACGCAAGCACACACACACACACACGCATCAATTGGCAAGAAGCAAGAATGAGTTTAAATATGACCTTCACTTCCACGCACATAATTTGTTTGTTTGTTAGTAATACGATGCTGTTAATACTTATGTGTGTAAGTATGTGTGTATATATATGAATAAAATATGCAGCTGGTCTCGTACGAATTGATATTTATGAGACAACAAAGGAATTTGTATGCATGTCATCCATATAATGCACTGTATTTGAAATATTTAGTTTTAGTTTCGATTTCTGTGGTTAGAACTCACATAAAAAGGTCAATTTGATCTTTAATTTTTGAATTCGAATTAAATATTTCAAGAGGTCACTTGAAGGTAAGCTACATCCTGGAATTATTTGATAACCTATTTAGCTACAAGCCTTTTCATTTATATCTTTTATGCAGTAAACATAAAAGTCAGCAGAAATTAAGAGGACTGTGAGCCTTAAGATATACAACAACTTTTGAACGCTCCCTTACTTAAGCTCTATTGTGTTAGATTAAACATAAAAAACGTGTTGCATATTACTAGGAGCATATTTTAATTTTCTGAACACTTTCTCGTTCTTTTAGCTATCCAAATTTTGTTAGAGAACTCTTGGGTTAAAGCGATATTTTCCATTTATATACTACACATAAACAGTTGGCGGCAGCCATGGTGTGGTGGTGGCATTTCCCGCCTAGCACACCGAATATCCTATATTCAAGCCCCGGGTAAAGCAACATGAAAATTTTAGAAAGCTGTTTTTTCAATTACAAGATATCAGCTGTGATTTGGAAAGCACTCCGAGTGTACTTCTGCTATGAAAAGCTTCCCAGTAAAAACTCATCTGTCTTGCAGATGCCGTTCGGAATCCGAGTAAAACATCCCGCCAGTTTGTAGGTAAAATAAAAAACGAGCACAACGCGAATTGAAAGAGAGTTTTGGCCTAAAACATACTCGGAGGATTAACCCCCGTCAATTCTTTGTTGCTTTGAATACTTTCGCATTCTTTCAGTTACCAAGATTTTGTTAGAGAATGTCCCAAGCAACACGTTGACGCTGTTAGCTCCCGGCAACATGTTTACCGCATGATTACCTCTTAAATTTCCCTTATTTCGGAATCCGGGGTTAAAACGATACTTACCATTTATACCCCACACATAAAAAGTTCCACTTTATCTAAGTATATATTCATAAGATGAATTTCAGAGGTTGTTAAAGCGAGAAAATTATTTGCTATATTCAATTACTGCAAGCTTTACGTAATAAAGCAAAAGTCCGAATTTATTGTGTGTCTAAAAATATGCAACCCAATTTTCATTCTGTCTGACGAAGACCCTTTTATGGCAATGAAAAAGTTTAGGCAACCTCATCAAAAATATTTCCTTTTTATAAAGCAAATATTCAAAATATAAAAAATTTGTTGCATACTTCTTAGATCATGTTACCATTCTACGTTTCCGCACACTCTTTGTAAGTAAAAAACAACCATCTACGCCATTCCACCTCTCACTTCCTAGTTTCAATGTGGAGTTTGGGGTCGCCAGAGCCCCGCCCACTAAACATGTGTATGATACATTTTATATTTGTAACAGGATTCGCCTCGCGTAGATGAGGTTGACAATTGGATTGCGGAAGCTGTTAATTGTACCTATTCAACCACCTGTACCCCCTCTTCGATGGATCGGACGATGTGGTATATAATACCTGGGCACCGAGTGCTTGTGAACGTGTTTACTAAAAGGTACTAGTCCCGAATTGGTATAGGCCTAAGCCGGCAAAGGGTGACCCTTCAAGAGAAACCTTGCACAAAAATTCTAGAGAATCATTCTAGATTCTAAGTTGTAGTAAAAGTTCAATGCGGAGGAGAGATTGAAGAAAGCTCGACGTGATTTACGCATGTAAAAGAATGCTGGGCCAGTACACCCCATGTTTCACGTCTCGCCCTATTGATCTCATTGGATATGAACAGTTTATTAGCGAATCTCTCCCATACTATGGAGGTTTCTTTGATGGGGAGCCTCCCAAAAAAGAACCTACATCAACAAATTATAGGAAGTATGCAGGCTTTCAAGGCTTAGCTATACGGGAGCTTTGAAACAACTCGAACGGTTGGCTGTTGCGGCCATTCTGCATATCCCACTGGCTCAATTATTGGCTAAGTTTGAGCGCAGACCATATGACCATAGTTAAAAGCGTCAACAAATATTGGACAAATATACTGACTTATACCATAACCGTGCTTTTATGGGATCGTTAGATCCAGATCTCTGCAGTTCTTTTCAGGCGAGGTAGTAGCCGTTACCAAAGCAAAAGGGACACTGGAGAAAAATCAGCCATTAAGGCAATAATCTCGCATAGCACAAAATCTAAAAATGTGTTAGGGTGTAAGCAATACCTAAAAGGAATCGCTCCAGCTACTAGGAGCGGCGAGCTGCGAGTTTTCGAGACAGCTATTAAGGTAGGTCCTAGAAAACTTTTAGTATTTGCCTAGAGGACGGAGTTATTTTATTACATAATACCTGGAACATAGTTGGGGCTTTTCCGTTTGGCCGTCAATCAATTCTGGTAACATTTTGGAATATTCAGTCTACGTGCGGTCTTTATTGACCAGCTCATTCAACCTATCCTAGCTAAGGATCAGGAGAGGGTGTCACTATAAATCTACGTAGGGTCGCCGGGAGTATGGGAATAGATGAAAACGTAAAAAGCAGTTGAGCTAGTTTAAAAACTGAGCATCCGTTGAAATTACCCTAAACATTCTAAACAGATGAGGCGAGATTAAAGAAGGCGATAATTGCATAGGATGCGGAGACGTATCGTTTCGAAAACATATGCAGAGCCCGTATCGTGTGTTAAGATTCGTATCATAATTCATTCCACTCAATTTATAAATATGAACTGCCAAACTATTTATAGAAATTATGATAAGTATAAATCAAACTTATACGCGAAGTCTCTAGTTCACATATGTCGTTATTCGGACTCACGACTTCAAAGCTAGTTTGATTTAATGTTTGAGCGAAAACTTGATTTGGATACGAATCGTAACACACGATACGGGCCCAGGTCTTACAACCTGAAGCTACAAAATTTGCTCTTGGGCCTATAGTCGCATAATGAATATTCTACTAGACGTTGCCTTCCATGTGCCATTTGCTCTTGAACTAGACCTCGTCAGTGACAGGAGCTGTAGGAAGTACGGATTGCAGGAGAAAAGATGAAGAATTTACTGTGCTCGTGTCCTGTGTGTTCATCAGGCTAATACTCCAACTAAAAGAAGTGGCATAGCTATCAGGTCTAGAAACAACAAGTAGCAAAGGTTCTAGTATTTTTAAAGAGGGAGCGAGATAGTATAGTGCATCGAGTTTTGAAAATTTTAATTTGGCCGTTGTGCAAATATCTGGTAATACTATGGACCCATTCAGTCTATATGAGGTCCTCACGTGGTAGCTCTCCTTTTTTTAATTAATTACGCACGAATGAATAGTCAATCTAACCTGCCACTATTACTTTACTATAAATACCATCCTTTAAACTTTAAACCCTTTATTTACACTTGCATGATTCACCATTTTCATCCGATGTGGTGGTTTGGTGGCAGCTTTCTGATAAAAAAAACCTTTATTCTGCAACGCCAGCAGTCATAACTAATTGAACTTTTCTTTATTTATAAAAAAATATCCTAACTTACACACAAACATATACACGTAAACACCCACAATGTACATACATTGGCTCACAAAAGTATTTTTCATTCGAAGTTGATTATAAAACCTTTAATTAATTTTATATTTTATTGAAGCGATGATCAACTAGTGATATCAATTTAAAATATGATTCATTTTTCCGTAACCAAATAAAACATAAAAATCCACATTTCTTGCTCACAAAAGTGTTGCTTTTCACAATCTATTTTCTCCCACTCTTCGAGCAAATGGACTTGAGTAACTTTTCAACGAAATTTAGTGTTACATGTCATCTTCTAGATAGAACCGAAAACTTTCTACCGGATTTTATCAGGAACTTAGGAGGTAATGGTAAGTGTTGGGTGTTGAAAGTATCAACTTTTTAGCATCATGGGATATGTGCTAAGGGTTCATGTCTTGTTGAAATAGAAACCCATTTTCTTTTAAGATGACAAATATCATGCTTTACCATTTTGCTCCTAACAACTAGCTTCTGTACCCCTCAGCGGACATATGCACCACAGCATGACACAACTTTTACCATACTTCACAGTTCTTTAAAATTTTTGGTTTGCCGCTTTCATTTCGCTTCCGCCATGCCCTGCGATGACCATCTGATCCAAATATTTTATGTATTATAGAAACTGCCGTTTTCCAGGAGACAAAATCCTTGTTTTGTAGTTCTTAGCGAAAAGTGGAGTTTTTTCTTTGCTAATTTTTGAAATTAAAGGCTATTTGCGAGATACGCCTTGTTTGTAATGCACATTCCAACTGTTTCGGATTCGCGTTGATTTTCGGGCCCGAATGTATAAGGGTTTTCACGGGTTTCTATTAAAACTTGACGTTCTTCCCACATCGTCAACGATTTTGGTCGACTGCTCCTTGTCATTTTTTAATTACCGCGCCTTAACGCGTTATAATCTTTCAATTGGGGGGATGTGTGGAATAATGATATAAGTCGAGTTACACACCGTTTTTCCATAAATCAACTAAATAAAACTAGTCTGATTACATACACATTCCATATAATCTTAGAGAATATAATATTGATATTTAACACAGATATTAGCTTCATTATGGAAAAACGTATGAAAACTCTCTAATTGCAAATTTGGCAGTAGTTAGAAGCATCGATAATGGTATGAAAATATATTCATGTCGATAGACCAGAAGACTGAAAATAGTAATAAGAATGAGTGTTTCAAAACGACTAAGCAACGAGAGAACTCCATGTTTCAAATAGAACAAAGTTTAAAAATGATAAGAGTCGTATGATTGCTACCAATAACAAAAGGAAATCACAAATAGTTATAAGCACGTCTAATAATGGAGATATAATATATTTAACATTGGTTGTTATGTGCTCTACTATTTTTGTTTAATTAAGTATCTCAATCAAACTATTTGATACTCGATCTATGGAATAACGTGTGTAACTGACTAACTGACAAGAAAAGAATCATCCTTTCGTAATATAAATTAGATGTATATATATAAATTGTGTACTTTTCTTATACAATAGACGTCATACTATCTAAAATCCTACCATAGTAGGATTATTAGTAATTTAGTGTACGTTACATTGCTAGTTTGCTACTTTTCTCAAAAGGTGTTCTTGAGTTATATACCGTGTATTCCACACATCCCTTCATATTGTTTGGCAACACGCGACTAAACATTTCACATGACATACTTAACATTTCTGCAGCTTATCTTTGTCGGTCCCTCTGTTGTATATCTTAATTTATCTCTCGTCTTCGGGTATCTTTATTTATAGAGAGAAGTCAGCTCACGATAACTCCTATTTTGACAACCGCGCGCGTGCAAACAAAATGTAATGTCTCAAATTACAGGGTCTTAGTGCAGCAATAGCTTATGTCTTCGCTCAAAATATTTTCGAAAAAATTACTATAAAGAGAATAACTATCTTGTTAAAGTTAAGAGCATCGTTGAACCCATCACTCGGTATGGTTTTGTAGCTGGACGTGCACTCTACTGTCAGCTAGGTGCATCCTTTCTGGTTTTTTGTATCTACGCATTCAAATACGTATCTTAGTTGATGCCATATACATCGACACCTCGAAGGCTTTGACAATTTCTCCACGATGTCTTCGTAGATAAGCTGAGTGTATTGACCTCTACACTGTGGTTCCTTACGGGTGATAGAATCCTACCTAATGCATAGGCTCATGTGCGTTGAAATTAAATTGAATAAGTCTCACCCTTTTGTCGAAACATCTGGTGTACACACGGGAGTATCCGTGTCCTCTCCAGGTTGTGCTTTTTTATAAAGATTCTTGGTTTCTGCTATCAATAACTCAGTTTTCCCTCTCTATGCCGACGATCTTAAACTCTTCCGTAGATCAATTCCCCTTCGTATGCCTGCCTTCTGCAAACGACCTTAACAATCTGTTTGACTTGTGCCGTACTAACAATCCTTCACTATGTCATTCTCAAAATCACCCCGCTCCCATTCCTCATCCTATGTATTTCAAGCGTTGGCGACAGTCACCGACCAATATGTTGACCCAGGGCGTTGTCTTTGATTCCAACGTCACCTGCAATAACCATAACTACTATGTCCTGCCAAAGGCCTACAGAATGTGGCTTTCCTTCGCAGATGTCAAAAAGATTTTAGAGCTCCTCATACATCTTTTGGTGCGCTCTAAATAAGGATATGCTTCCATTATTTGGAACCCTATAAATAGCAGTCATTCTGCCAGAGTAGAAAGAGTTCAAAAAAGGTTTGTTCGCTTTGCCTTATGCTCTTTAATTTTGATGATCCGTTACCACCTTGTACCTCTCGTTGCATAACTTATCAATTCGCAATCACTTGAAACAAGGAGAACGGTGCAGCTGGTAATGTTGCTGTTCAGCTCTTCTTGACAACATACCGTTTAATGTGCCCCTATGAACTCTTCGCTCATACCGACTGTTTTATTTGTCTGCTAGAAGGGTGAGTTACTATCAAAATTAATCCAATCTTTCGCGCCCTCAACCGAACTTAATAGACTCTCAATGGTTATAAATATTGGTTTCTCTTCGTCCAGAGACAACTTCAAGTGAGCTATTAATATTTTCTCAACTTGATATTATCTTCTATGAATTTTTAGTGTAACATTTCTTCTTTAAATATTATATTGGCTGTTTATATTTGTTTTAAAATTTTTTACTTATTTTTGTATCTAGTCTGTAAGATTTTGTGACCATAGGCTGAATAAACTAAACTAAAAAAATGTTTTCTTTCATTATGCAGATACAAAATATATTGTTTATCAGATGCAGTTAGTTTTTTACCTTTTGAAATTTTTGATGTTCCCAGTAGCTGATAAAAACACGCATATGCAGCCACCAATATATCATAGCATAGAAAAAAAAATAATCGCACCTTCGACGGGTTTTCGATGCAAAAGGCAAACTATTTTTGAAACAAGATCTTGTCGCCTAGCTGTTTTCTTGTTGTAGTACCTATCTCTCTACCTTCGTCTAACTATATATCTTTCTCCTCCCCTATTTTCTTTTCTCTCTAGTTCTTCTTTATCTCTTGTTCCCAGTCCCAGACGGTCCCTGCTCCATATCCGGAAAAAAGTGTCGTACATACTGTAACGATTTTACTGCAATTCCGCTTATTTGCCACCTTCTGCTAACGTTCGAATCACTAAAGTGTTGAATAAATAACTCCAATATTCGATAAAGCAAAATGGTCTTTATTAGACTACTTTCAAAATAACACTTCTACTGCTCGACAGATAGCGTGCTTAAATCGAACTGATTTCCGTGCCTCAACTGTTTTATAGTGTTTAGTTTCCTCGTTGACATATTCTAGGCGGTTCTATTCTAGAATTTACTAGTTAGTTATCAGCTATAAAATTACCAACTATAACTACGTTTATAGCTTCTCATATGCGCGTGCATATGTGAGTGTTACTTGCACAAATTATTGCCTACTTTTGAGCGCATCTCAGATAAGATATATGCATGTGTTTGTGCGTTTTCTCTCCGCTGCGTGTACGTACATATGTGTAGACAAAATGATTGATTCGTTCCCTGCAAAAATCGTTGGATCATGTGGTCCACTGGAGCGCTTACCATTATAATCCACTGTAATGCAGCAATGGACCAACTCATGTTTCGACAAGAACATCCCTGCAAAAATTGCCTATGATTGCTCGTTTTTAACGATTGTAATCACTACACAATGTTTATTGGACTGTGGGTACTCCATGGAGTACTCTGACGTAATGCGGAGCTGGAGTATATGGTCCAGTCCTAGGATATCGCAATGTTAATTGGGCCATATTTTTTGTATGAATTGTGGTTAATTTTGGAGCAATCGATTGGTCCATAGCGAGTACTCCATACATGCATGCATGGAGTACTCGCGATTTTTGCAGGGGTTATGTAGATACAAGTGACTGCCTTCATTTACTTAGCATCAGACTAGTGATGTGAGTATCACTTAGTGTCACTAATACTCGTCACAATACTTATCTAGGCAAAGGGCTACCTATATACCAAATTTCAGACAAATCGATGCGTGAATAGAGTTTGTTCGAAAATATCGGTCTCTGGTCTACTTCCCGGAAAGAAACTTCACAGGAACGCTATCCTATCTTTCAAGTTAGTTCAACTGAACACGGTGTGCAAATTTGAATAAAATCAACAACAAACGTGACACGAAATTTATATACATATATGTATTAAGATAAGAATACTCATCCGAAAAATTAACTTTGTCTACCCTGCTGGTAAGATATTCGAAATTTGTACACATATGGTGTCAGCAAAATACTTTTGTGAGCCACTGTATGTATATATGTATGCAATTTTAAAATGCTTTGTACGTTAGAAGGGCAATTAATCTTTTTCATAACTTTATTCATGTATACATACATACATTAATTTTAATGTTACTTGAGTTTTTATTTATTTATTTCTGGTTTATAATAAAATTGTATTCCAACTTATCTTTCAGCAACATCAGGGTGTTGGTAACACCACGTGAAGTTTTCATCTATGAGATCAACCACCGATTGCCTTTAGCATTCCTTTGTTGTGCTTTTTATTTGCTTTTTTGTTTGTTGGTGTTTTTGTTTACTTTCTTTGTTCAGGATATCGCGTAATTTTTCATCAGCCACTTAAACATCTGCACACAAACATAAGTATGAAGGTAGTTTTGTACTTCTATAAAACTATGGGTTTTTTTTGTAATTTCTTCTTGCTTAAAACATTTATTACAATTTTCAATTTTTTATCTGCGATTTTGTGTGAGATTATTTTTTTAAATACGTAAAATTAGGGTAGAGTTTTTTGCATAATATTGGCTAAAAATGTCCAAATTGAGTATTTTTGTTTGGTCGCACGTAGCGTCAAAGAGTGATGAAAAAGTTGAACTTATAAAGCATCTAATCATCTGACTTTTGTCATCCCTTTAACATTTTTGTGTAAGTGTTATTCACTTGCAAGTCCTTAAACGATAAGAGATAGACCAACCATTAGTATACCGAAATGATCAGGATGCAGAGCTGAGTTGATTTAGCCATGTCCGTCTGTCTGTCTGTCCGTCTGTCTATTTGTATGCAAAATAATCCCTCAATTTTTGAGATATCTTGATAAAATTTGGAGAGCGGGTATACTTAGGTGTCCGATTAGACATTTGTCGGAACCGGCCTGATCGGACCACTATAGCATATATCCCCCATACAACCGATTTTTCAGAAAAGAGGATTTTCGTCATATCTTCCTCAATTTATCAGATTGACGCTTCAAACTTCACCATATGCTTTCGTATATTGCACACATTATTGTGTGAAAAAATGGATGAGATAGATCGTATATATAGATACGTCCCCCACAACCGATTGCTCAGATAAGAAACTTTTCGTAATTTCTGCCCCATTTTAACAGCTATAAGCTTCAAATTTCACTAAATCCGTACGTATGTAGCATATTTTGTTATTTGAAAAAATCATAGCGAACGGTCGTCATTTATGCTCCCTTTTTAACGGCTAGAACCTGCAAATATCATCAAATAATTGCGTCATATATTGTTCAGATAAGTAATTCATGGTCATAGCTATATAATGCAGACCCAAAAAAAAACGCGAAACTTTCTATCTTCACACAATGCACCTACCTTTTTATACCCAGCTGTACTTGTGCACAGGGTATTATAACTTTGATTGGATAACGGTTGGTTGTGCAGGTATAAAAGAATCGAGATAGATATAGACTTCCATATATCAAAATCATCAGGATCGAAAAAAATTTGATTTAGCCATGTCCGTCCGTCCGTCTGTCAGATGTTGAAATTTGACGTGTGGACTGATATTGAGACTCTTGATAAAAATAAAAAAAAATTTTAAATGGGCGTGGCACCGCCCACTTGTGATAAAATCAATTTTACAAATATTATTAATCATAAATCAAAAATCGTTAAACCTATCGTAATAAAATTCGGCAAAGAGGTTGCCTTTACTATGGCAGGTTGTCTATAAAAATTGTCTACTTACTATTCCAAAAACAAATACAATTTTTCAAATTTAGAAAAATTAAAAATAACAATAATTATCATTAGAAACAATTATTGTTCTGGCCTAGAGCTTGAATCGAACCTTGAATCATAAGGAGTGCTGTGAAGAAAAATTGAGGAAATCGGTTAAGGACCACGCCCACTTTTATATAAACGATTTTTAAAAGGGTCGTAGACGAATAAAATAAGCTATATCTTTGCAAAAAAGAGCTTTATATCAATGGTATTTCATTTCCCAAGTGCATTATAACAATAAATAGGAAAAACTTCAATTTTAAAAAATGGGCATGGCACCGCCCCTTTTATGACTATGAAATTTTCTAAGTTTCGGGAGCCATAACTCGAAGAAAAATTAGTTCAGAATAGAACCATATGTATATGTATTATTGCGCAGCCTTGTAACATTATTAAGTACACAAAACAAACAACAACAGCATTTCAAGTGTACAGATGGGTATGTAATGTTCGGTTTCACGTGAACTTAGACTTCCTTACTTTTTTTAATTCATATTTATCGTAAAGTCGCTAAGAGTGTAATGTTCTCTATATATTACATATCTTATACAGCCGACTTTTTGAATATTACGATGGGATAAGATTATTGTTCAGCTCCATTCATGAAGGTATGAAGTTGTTGTTATTGTTGTTGCATTAACGACAAAGACACTCCCCGAAGATTTTGTGTAAATATAACAAAAAGTATCACTGATCTAGATATTTAGAGTAACGGATCCGGTGAAATGTTGCGGTAAAATTTAAAAGACTTGCCATTGAGCTACAGACATAAGCGCTCATAGGTAGTTGACACCTTATATTCTCCATTGATTTGATCAATATGCTGTGAGGATGGACCATCCCATAATGCAATGAAATATTTGATTTATTTTAATATGGAGTCATAACCGAAAATATGTAAGTCACGAAACTAGATCTGCCTCTTTTGAGTAGTATCGATAGCCCATGCATCAGCTGTCTCAACCTTAAGTATCTGCGATAAGCTGTTGAGCAGTAATGACTAAAGCAATTTGCCAGTAAGAGCCCATTCACATAAACTTTATTATTGTAACCCTCATGAACATGAAGTGACATAGTAACCTGATTACATGTATGTAAATACTAGAAAAAGAAGTCCTGGAACCACCAAGTATATTAAGATTATCAGGATAATGAGCTGAGTTGAAATGGCTATGTTAGTCTGTTTGTCCGTCTCTCTGCTTGTTTGAACTAAATTAATTGCTGAGATATCACGATGAAGTTTCGTTTAAATGTGCTCTTTCGTGTCCCATCAATCATTTGTTGAAACCGAAAGGACCAATATTTTAGCTGGTACAGACTTACAATTTTTATACGCAATTGCTTACGACAAATGCATCATAAAAAATTTTGTGAAAAAATCACGAACATGGGCCACAAAAGTAAACAAAAATTGCCTAAATCATTAGCTACTGCAATTTTTCAATGATTTTTTATTTTATAATGATTTGAGTGCAGTATCTTTAAGTGCACTAAAAAAAAATTTTGCACATGCATTTAATTTTTTACACTATAATACAAAAGAAAATAATCTCCGGCCAGACGCTGTCAATCCAATTTCCTCTTAAGAGCCCCCATCATCAGTGTTCATTTTATTCATTACGTCAAATTCTGCTACATTCAGCTGTGTTGTCAGTGTAACATTATCAAACACCACCAACATATCTATATATGGGCAAGTCCTGGGTAACAGGCGCGGCATTCGCAAGCATTTCAAACTGTATAAAAGAGAACAAGAGCAGCGCACTGAGCGGATATTACAATGTTTGGAAAGTATTACCAGAATGCTTTATACCATAGAAACTTTAGGTACTTCAAACATTTAAGTACTTATGTATATGTATATGACCATATATAATGCGGTTCGGACGCGACAAGATATAGAAAAAGAAGTTTTACACTCCTTAAAAGAGAGACTGAAGGTGCAAGAAGACCCTATGCGCTTAGATTTAGGAATTCTGAACTATCTTTTTAAAACTCTGGTTGTAAGCTAAATTACGGTTACGGCCTAGTCGAGTAAACCAAATCTGCATACCTGGTATTTTGATTACGCCCTCACAATTCGGGACAAGAGGCCAAACCCCCTCTATCATAAGCGGAAATATATACTGGTAACTATACAAGTTTTCATCTGTTTATTTTTGACCAATTTTTAGGTCATTCAATAGAGTATGCTTTTGTGCTTCTAACGATGTGCAAATGTTAGTTCCATTGACAGAAAAATCTCTGAAATAGTACAAAGTAAGCCAAGAACTTGAACATTTGCATTATGCGTAACCGTCTTCCTTACTATTTTGCTTGTCACTAAGTACAAAAAAGCCATAGATAATTTTGAGGTTAAAAACTCACGAATATAATAAATCCATTTATATTTAGCTAAGATATCACTGGTCGACGGCCAAAATTTACCAGAGACGCCGTTATGAAATTCGTATGTAAAACCACCCCCCGATTTCGAAAATCAAGTTCATTTTTGATTCTATGGTACCGTTTTTGAGATATTTGCAATTTACCGTTATTCGAAAAAACCTAAAAGAGGGCTCCTTTTAATTACGTATATCTCACGAACGGGTCAAGCAATTGCAAAAAGGTTTACAGAATCGCAAAGACGATAAAATTTTCTATAAATGCATCATACATTGTTTTTTGCTCAACCATATAGTTTCGAGATATTAGCTCATCATTTCAGATTTTTGTTTTTTTTATGAAAAAATATGAAAAAATTACTTTTTGCGAGGGCAGCATTCCAAAACCACAACTTTTTTCCAAATATTTTTATTTACGTAAGCTCTGTTTAATTAGAAAAAGATAAGCTATCATCGAAAAAAATCGATGCAAAACTACGTAAGTTAAACAGAGCTTTACGTAAATAAAAAATATTTGGAAAAAAAGTTGTGGTTTTGGAATGCTTCCCTCGCAAAAAGTAATTTTTTTCATATTTTTTCATAAAAAAAAACAAAAATCTGAAATGATGAGCTAATATATCGAAAACTATATGGTTGAGCAAAAAACAATGTATGATGCATTTATAGCAAATTTTATCGTCTTTCCGATTCTGCAAACTAATTTGCAATTGCTTGACTTGTTCGTGAGATATACGTAATTAAAGGGAGCCATCTTTTTGGTTTTTTCGAATAACGGTAAATTGCAAATATCTCAAAAACGGTATCATAGAATCAAAAATGAACTCAATTTTCGAAATCAGGTGGTGATTTTACATACGAATTTCATAATGGCGTTTCTGGTAAAGAAAAAAGTTGAAATTCGTGGTCCAGTGTATCAGATTTGACCATTTTTAGTCAACAAATATATGTTGTAGCGAAGTTCTGTCAAATTCCTGTCGAATAAATACTTCAATATTCAATATAGCAAAATGTACTTTATATACAATACTTTGGTAGTAGTACTTCGCAACTAAAATACCCGCGTTCTTCAATTATAGCGTTTAAAATTGCACTGATTGTTTCTCAGCTCGAGCTGCTGTTATACTCTATGTTGCCTCGTTCGTCAATTTCTCCAAGGGTTAAGACTTTTTCCGAAGACTCTTCTCGAATAGCTGCTATTTATTTCCTCTTTATATATCTGATATTCACGTTTCTCTTTTAGTTATATGCGTGTGTATGTGTGAGTAATAATTTCTGCTCTTAGCTGCTGCCTAAATGTATGTATGTGAAATATTCTCTTTGCTGTTAACTTCGCTGTTTATGTATATGTCTGGCTGCTTGCTTTACTGTTGTTGTGCAATAATTTAGTAGCAGCATAGTGATGAATTCTTTCGTTATATTTTGCGAGATTTCTCTAACATCTCCAAATATCAATTAACAGTTTATACACTTTTGAAAGTACAAAACTGCCTCCGTCCTGACATAAATAAGGTCATAGGCCGACATATGGATCAACCAATGAAAGAGGGTTAACGGCCGCTACAAATTTTAGACACCAATATAATATGTTACCAGAACTTTTCGGAAAGCATGCTTCTCTGTCCAGGATGAAGGGAAACAATAAACAATTTTATTTTCACATCATACACATATTTGGACTTTAATCCCAAATTATAGGAATAAGGTCTGATCACTTTTGATTATCGATTCATGGAGGACCTTTTCTGGGATTCGCCCATATGCATATGTGTATGTTTAGCCCACAATTGCTCCTTATTTTTAATGCGTAAGTAAGTTTGCTTAAGTGGGCGTTGCATTCACCGCTTAATATGCACTTTTGTTTGACTTCAGATGTTTTCGATTATGAAATATAATTGCTTTGGTTATTTCCATTTTTGTGGAAATAAAAAAGGAAATGACCATTTGTTATTTCGCTTATTTTTCATTTACATTTGTACTCTGCAATTTTTTCTTCAATGCTTTGCTTTGTGTATATATTAAGCTGCTTGATTTGTAATTTATGCAGAATACAGGATTTGTTGAAGCATTGATTGCTCTGCCAGTAATTGTTAGTAATTAAAGGATATTAAATTTAATGTTGACGTCTGAAGGTTCAGCGCCAATTGAATTCTAACTCAATCACGGGCTTTGAAAAGCAGTTATTTCTTTAAGTTGAAAACCAAGTTGATAAAAAACTAGCTATGATGGAAATTGTATCTCTGTTTACTTTACTTCCTTCCTGCTCTTTATTAAAACTCATACTTTTATATTTTAATGAACTTTAAAAATGAGTGAGGATAATAATTCATCGGTTTAACTGAAACTGGAAAAATTTGTATTCTAGCAATGCATTTACTGGACAATTTTAATATATATAAAGTTAATGGGATAGGCAAAACATGAATAATAGTAAATACTTACAATTAGTGGCAATATTAGGATAGAGGTCATTGGCACTTACCTGGAAGAAGAAAAAATTTGAATTAATAAAACTTTTAACTTTAAAAAATAAACTTTAATTTATGAAAATTGGATTGAAAGAATAAGTATTTTACGGTAATTAAAACATAACAATTAATCAGGTTGTGAATGGGAGCATCAGAAACAACATCGTTTGAAAAGTTTCACCCCAATAAATATTTTTGTTGTGTTTCAATTTTAGATGCATTTGAGAACTGGCTTTGCTCTCAAATCTCAAACGTTAGTTTTCAAATGTATCCCAAATAACCGTTCCAACCTTTCTGAAGCTAATGAGGAATTTAACTGTTTCTAACCCATTCCAAACTTGACCGGATGAAATGGAATCGAGAAAGAGAGGGATCAAAATGAGAACGTGTTGTTGGTGTAATTGTGCTCAAAAGGCTGATAGTTTTGCTTGCGTATGTCGATATACCTATTTTATTCAACTATATATCAACCGTATAATTCTGATAAAAGCTGACTTAAATTTATTCCCATTACATTTTCTGAGTGATAGGGTTGTAATCTTTAACTAGCTATTATCCGGCGCGTTGCAGTGGCAGAGAAACGTTCAGTAATTAACGCAGCTATTTTGTTGAAAGCAACTTATAGTGAAAATTGATAATTCTCTCTCTCTCCTCTTTCTCTCAATTCCTTTCCCCCTACTTTTTTCCTACGTATTTTCTTTCTTGTAAATCTATCTGATATAGTCCCTCCCTTGACTCTCTATTTGTTTCTCTCCTTCCCCTCCCTCTCAATATTATCCCTCCACCATTCGGTTTTCTTTATGACTTTCCCTCTCCTTTTCAGCGTCCCTATCTCCTTCCACTCCTCATTTTTTCTTCACCTATATTTTCTTATCCCGCTCAATTTTCCGATTCGAACTCCATTCTACCTCGCTAACCATAAATCATAAATGCGATTTTTCAAATAGGCCGAGCCCTGATTCAAGCTTCTCCAATATTCATTCAGGCAAAAAGCTAACCACTTCTTAAAGAATATTTCATCGAACAGGTCTCTCTTTTCTACATTTTTCGTAGAAAAGGAATCTTAAATCATAACCTAGTCAAGAGCCTACCTAAGTAACAAATTTCAAGCGAATTCAACCATAAATAATATTTTTTTTATTGATCGCTATCTGAGCCACTCCCTGGAAAAAACATTGTTGGTGGCTTCAAAGCGGATAAATCTTTAAGGCATTTTATTGTTATCTTATGGCGCAGCCAAAACGGCAAAGCGAAGCAACCCGTCCAAAGCGTTTATGTCTATCATATGAGCGACTGGAAGGAACACTCTAATGTTCACTGCTTCAAGTTTCAAAAAGAACCCAGTCAGCAACTAATTTATATAACGCTTAAGTTAGTAAAGATTGGGTGTAGGTAAGCGCCTAGTACTCCTCTTGCGGAAGCTGGTCTGCTAGCTTAGGAGACGTTATTTGTCATCACATTTTTCACATAGTGCTGATATCACAAAGGAATGAGAAAAACAAAGGGCATATTGATTTCTACAACTTGGCTAGGTGCGTGGTAAACACTACGATGAGAATGATGAGAGCCGTCATTGTGTTGTTGTAATCTGTTACAGTATCCAGATCGAAATTGAGCCAGGTGGACTCACAACTCTCTGGGAAGTGTATATCTCCTGCGTAGGCGCGTCAAATCATTTGTCTGCGAAGATGCCCGGTTTGGGAATAGTTTAGGAAGAACTGAGTGTTCAACATCTCATTACGTATCTAACGATAGTGGCGTTGATATCGAGAAAAAATTTTAGCAAAACACAGAGGTATGTTGTTTATACTCACGGAATATAATTACCCCAGCTCCATGGATATACCTAATTCCATGTAGCAAAAATAAGAGGAGCAACCACAACATAGGTATGGTCCGAAGCACAAACTTGTAAGCACAAACAGGTAAGTAGATTCTGAGGTTGCCTTAGTCAGGACTATACTATCTAGGGTATAAACTACACAATGGGGCATGTTTTATTGTAGAACTAAGTCCTAGAATATATTTGTAGCTTTACATGAAATTCTGCCACTGCTCAAGTAAGGCAGTTGATACATCCTCATCCCACCCGTTACCTTCTAGCCAGATGACCTGCATTAAAATTGTTGCAATTACTAGGAGGGGAGCCAACCAGCTTAGTGAATCTACTAATTTGGCGATAGGAGAAAGTATCGATCGCTTGGTATAACTAGCTTGCTCCAGGAAGTCTTCATTAAGGAGATGGGATCTTGGGATGCCCTGTAGTACTCTTGCAGAAACTCCTGCTGAGTCCATTACTGCGGCTAATTTAACCCTGACTGTGATCGTTGCGTCCATGGTGTGTCCTCCTGCTGGCACGTCGTCCACGTACATGGATATTTGGGTAATTGGGTATTCGCCTTTCACGTCATCTGCCAATTGAAGGACGGTCCTGATAGCAAAATAAGGGGCACTGCTAACTCCGAATTGAACTGTCTTTCACTCGTATAGTTGCGTTAAAGGTGAGGGGTCTGTTCGAAATATTATAAGTTTGTATTTCGTGTGGTCGGGATTTAAAAAGATTTGGTGGTACATTTTTCTCAATATCGCCATTGAAAACATACTTAAAAAATCGCCATCGTAATATTAAATTGTGACTTATATATTTCTAGACAGAGCCATCTCTAGAATATTGTAGGGGCTAGTCACATATACATTTAGTTGGCAGGGATTTAAGGGGTTCATAAACGCACAGCTTCGCGCACAATTGTCAACCTCACCTATGCGAGGTGAATATTGTTACAAATATGTATGTTTCATGCACATTTTTAGTAGGCGAGGTTCTGGTGACCCCAAGCTCCTCATGAAATTATGGGGTGGAGAGCGGAATGGCCAGAAGGTTGAACGTGGCATATTAAATCGTTCCCAAGATGGTCGGGCTAGTAACTTAATGGTGCTTGTTACCGCAACGTACCGGATTCATATCCAGTAAAGGACCATCAACATCGATAAAGGAGTGTCTTTATCGTTGCAACGGTAACAACAATCCAAGTTGCCAAAGGGACAGGATGGGGCGGAATGTGGGCGGTTTCGCATAATGATTGGAACAGAGTAAACATGATGGCTAAGGAAATAGTGAGTAAGGGAAAGCAGGATATTTCTATACCTTTTCTGGTGTGAGTCATTCTTTTTTACATGGGTGCACGACTTTTTTTACCGACTGTTCAAAGCTTTCATTGATTATAACGAAAAAGAGATTAGTCGATTTCTTTCAATCAGCCTAATAAGTATGTAAGTATGTGACCAACAAAAATTAAAGTCACGATGGCACAAAAATTGCATTTGAATCAAGAAATTTTAACTCTTGCAATGATGTTTCACTTAACATATTTAAACAGACTGACATGGTCCCTCATCTTGTAAGCTCCATTTAGTACCAGAGTCGGTCATAAAAGGATCTCCTATGAGAAAACATGAGACCAACTCAATCGAATCGTTATCCTATGCACTTTGTACAGAGAAGAAAGAGGTTCCAAAAATATATAGCAATCTGTGTGTCGAGAAATGCCCTTCTTAGAAATAATTTAGCCACATCCTGACCCAGGAAAACACAACAAAACTTAACAACAGTTAAAAATCGGAACACTTTTGAACAAAAGAGACCGGTGGCAATTTATTTCGTGTTTAAATAAAAAAACTTGTTTCCGCTACTCCACCAAATTCAAGGCACATGTCACAGCAGCACCAGCCTTGCAAATTCCCTCAAATGCAGATGAATGCTAGTCAGATATGCAATAATTGAAGTTAGACAAAAACAAGATGAACAAGTAAGGAAGGTTAAGTTCGGGTGTAACCGAACATTACATACTCAGTTGAGAGCTAAGGTGACAACATAAGGGAAAATAACCATGTAGGAAAATGAACCGAGGGAAACCCTGGAATGTGTTTGTATGACATGTGTATCAAATGAAAGGCACTAAAGAGTATTTTATGAGGAAGTGGGCCATAGTTCTATAGGTGGACGCCATTTAGGGATATAGCCATTAAGGTGGATCAGGGTTAACTCTAGAATTTGTTTGTAGGATATGGGTATCAAATTAAAGGTATTAATGAGGATTTTAAAAGGAAGTGGTGGTAGTTGTATAGGTCGTGGTCTTTTCGAGATATCACCATAAAGGTTGACCAGGGGTGACTCTAGAATGCGTTTGTGCAATATGGACATCAAACGAAAGGTGTTAATGAGTATTTTAAAAGGGATTGGGCCTTAGTTCTATAGGTGGACGCCTTTTCGAGGTATCGCAATAAAGGTGGACCAGGGGTGACTCTAGAATTTGTTTGTACAATATGGGCATCAAAGAAAGGTGTTAATGAGTATTTTAAAAGGGAGTGATCCCTAGTTCCATAGGTGGACGCCGTTTCGAGATATCGCCATAAAGGTGGACCAGGTGTGACCCTAGAATTTGTTTGTACGATATGGGTATCAAATTAAGGGTATTAATGAGGGTTTTAAAAGGGAGTGGTGGTAGTTGTATATGTGAAGGCGTTTTCCAGATATCTACCAAAATGTGGACCAGGGTGACCCAGAACATCATCTGTTGGATACCGCTAATTTATTTATATATGTAATACCTGCCAAGATTTCAAGGGCTTTTAATTTCGCCCTTCAGAACTTTTTCATTTTCTTCCACTTAATATGGTAGGTATCACAACCATTTTACAAAATATTTTCTAAAGTTATATTTCGCGTCAATAAACCAATCCAATTACCTTACCATGTTTCATTCCTTTTTTCGTATTTGGTATAGAATTATGGCATTTTTTTCATTTTTCGTAATTTTCGATATCGAAAAAGTGGGCGTGGTCATAGTCGGATTTCGTTCATTTTTCATACCAAGATAAAGTGAGTTCAGATAAGTACGTGAACTAAGTTCAGTAAAGATATGTCGATTTTTGCTCAAGTTATCGTGTTAACGGCCATGCGGAAGGACAGAAGGACGACTGTGTATAAAAACTGGGCGTGGCATCAACCGATTTCGCCCACCGATTTCGTTCACAGAAAACAGTTATCGTCATAAAATCTGTGCACCTACCAAATTTCAAAAGGATTGGTTAATTTTTGTTCGACTTATGGCGTTAAAAGTATCCTAGACAAATTAAATGAAAAAGGGCGGAGCCACGCCCATTTTGAAAATTTCTTTTATTTTTGTATTTTGTTGCACTATATCATTACTGGAGTTGAATGTTGACATAATTCACTTATATACTGTAAAGATATTAAATTTATTGTTAAAATTTTACTTTAAAAAAAATTTTTTTAAAAGTGGGCGTGGTCCTTCTCCGATTTTGCTAATTTTTATTAAATGTACATATAGTAATAGGAGTAACGTTCCTGCCAAATTTCATCACGATATCTTCAACGACTGCCAAATTACAGTTGCAAAATTTTTAAATTACCTTCTTTTAAAAGTGGGCGGTGCCACGCCCATTGTCCAAAATTTTACTAATTTTCTATTCTGTGTCATAAGTTCAACTCACCTACTAAGTTTAATCGCTTTATCTGTCTTTGGTAATGAATTATTGTACTTTTTCGGTTTTTCGAAATTTTCGATATCGAAAAAGTGGGCGTGGTTATAGTCCGATATCGTTCATTTTAAATATTGATCTGAGATGAGTGCTCAGGAACCTACATACCAAATTTCATTAAGATACCTCAAAATTTACTCAAGATATCGTGTTAACGGACGGACGGACGGACGGACGGACATGGCTCAATCAAATTTTTTTTCGATACTGATTATTTTGATATATGGAAGTCTATATCTATCTCGATTCCTTTATACCTGTACAACCAACCGTTATCCAATCAAACTTAATATACCTGTGAGCTCTGCTCAACTGAGTATAAAAACAATACCAGCAATAAAATTGGCATCAACAGAAAAACATATGTCTATGAATGTGTATAAAATAGACAATTCCCGTTAACAACACTAACCATGAACAGCAACAATAAAATCGCAACGCATTTTACTGATTTTCTATGAAAGCCGACAAACGCTATTATCCGGCAAAAAAAACTTTACGCGTTTTCCCCGCTTACCTACGACTGTGTATGGATTTTGAAATGTGGGTGCATGGATATCAGGGAGTGCGAATCAATAGCCGTGTTTTTATACACGCGTATACGTTTACGTTTGCGCGTGAAAAAAACGCCTGTCCTCGCTTAGATAATGCATAGGAGACCCATCTAGCGGCAGTGGTTAAATAACTAGCTGCAGCCACAGGGAGTACCGAAAAGCGGAGGCACAACCCTCTGATGGCCATAGGGTATAACATATAGCTAAATCAGTTGCGATGAATTGTGGACACACATAGAATACATAGAGTTAGTGTAGAGGGTGAAACAATAACACATATTTCAGTTACATCTGAGTATAATGCGTATTGAAATTTAGTAGTACACATTTTATGCGCAGCAATTTCGGAGGTGTATTTAAAGTTTGACGCTTAGCAGTCCATATAAAGATTAAGCGTATAGACGTTTACGTGTAAAAAGAACACGGCTAATATTTATGATTTTGAACTAAAAAATCTCAATGAAGGGACAATGTCGTCTACATAAGAAGAACAGCAATACATTTCCTATCACTCAAACTCTCGATAAATGGATTGATTATAATTTTAAAGATAAAAATAATTAAAAATTATTATATTTTTTGAACTTTTTATTTCACTCGTAAATTAAGAATTAGTTTTTTGTAGATTTTATTTCGCTTCAGAGATTATTTTGTTTTCGCTCGGAAAACGCACCTATTTCTTAGTTTTGTATTTCACTCGAAAAAAAAACAGTTTTAAATAAATAGTATTTCAGGTTTTGGATTTCCCCGGGATAAGTTTTTTTTGTGTTTATAATTTTGCTCGTAATATTTTTTTATTTCGCTCGTATTTATAGAGTTTGTTTTTTGGTATTTTATTTCGCTCGGAAGATAGAAGCTATTTTTTTAGATTTTTGTATTACTCGAAAAATAACCGTTAGTTTACAGTTTTTTTATTTTACTCGGAAATCAAGATTTATTTTTGAGTTCTTCATTTCGCTCAGAAATTAAGACAATTTTTGAGTATTATTATTCGATTGGAAGTTAAGAGTTATTTTTAGAGTTTTTTTAAATCGCTCAAAAAATAGACGCTAAATTCTGAGTTTTTTTTATTTGCGCGGTTATTCTTTGAGTTTTTTTCGCACGGCAAATTATAGTCTTTTAATTTTTTTTTATTTCACCCGGAAATCAAAAGTTATTTTTATTTCGAGAGAAGTTAAGATGTGTGTAAGTATTTTTATTTAGCTCTGAAGTTAAGAGTTATTTTTGGAGTTTTTTGTATCACTCGGGAAACGACAGTAATTTTTTGAAAATATTATTTACTTTTGAGTTTATTGCAAAGCCGGGAGTTTTAAAGCTTTTTATATCGCTCAGAAAATAATAATAAATTTTTAAGGCTCAACAATAATTTTAATACTCAGCTGAGCAGAGCTCACAGAGTATTTTAACTTTGTTCGCATAACGGCAATCCGTAACGGCATAAATTAACCGAGATAGATATAGGCTTCTATATATCAAAATTATCTGGGAGAAAAACGAAATTCATTTCGCCATGTCCGCCCGTCTTTCCTTCCGCCCGTAAACACGATAACTTGAGGTATCTCGATGAAAGTTGGTATGTGGATTTCTGGGCGCTCATCTCAGATCGCTATTTAAAATGAACGAAATCGGACTATAATCACGCCCACTTTTTAGAGATCGAATATTTCGAAAATCAGAAAAAAATCGATAATTCATTACCGACGACGGATAAAGCGATGAAATTTGGTAGCTGGATTGACCTTATGACGAAGAATAGAAAATTAGTAAAAGTTTGGACAATGGGCGTGGCACTGCCCACTTTTTAAAATAAGGTAATGTAAAAATTTTGCAAACTGTAATTTGGCAGTCGTTGAAGATATCATGATGAAATTTGGCAGAAACGTTACTCCTATTACTATTTGTATGCTACATAAAAATTAGCAAAATCGGAGAACGAACACGCGGTTAGGTGGGGGGGGGGTGGGGGGTCAGAATATACCCGCGGTAGGTATGCCTGTCGCAAGAGGCGACTAAAATACCAGATTCAAGGGGGTGTATAGCGCAACCCTGCAGGTTGCCAGCGCAACATATAGCTTCTCCAAACCCAATTGTCAACCTCACCTATCCGCGGCGAATCCTGTTTCACTAACAGACGAGGCTCTGGCGACCCTAAGCTCCTTATGGAACTTGGGGTTGGGGAGGGAGGGGATGGCCTGAAGGTTTAATGTGGCCACATAAATCGTTCCCGAGATGGTCGGGCCAGCACCTTAATGGTGCTGTGGTACCGGAGCGTACCGGATCTGTATCCGGCAAACGACCATCACATCGATAACACTCCCAAAGCCTTCGGGGAGCAACCTTATCGCTACAACAACAACAACAACGAACACGCCCACTTATTTAAGTAAAATTTTAACAAAAAATTGGATACCTTTACAGCATATAAGAAGATTATGCCATTCAACTCCAGTAATAATATGGTGCAACAAAACACAAAAATAAAAGAAATTTTCAAAATGGGCGTGGGTCCGCCCTTTTTCATTTAATTCGTCTAGAACACCTTTAATGCCATAAGTCAAACAAAAATTTACCAATCCTTGTGAAATTTGGTAGGGGCATAGATTCTATGACGATAACTGTTTTCTGTGAAAATGGGCGAAATCGGTGGAAGCCACGCCCAGTTGTTATACACAGTCGGCCGCCTGTCCTTCCGCTTGGCCGTTAACACGATAACTTGACCAAAAATCGGCATATCTTTAATGAACTTAGTTCACGTGCTTACTTGAACTCACTTTATCTTGGTATGAAAAATGAACGAAATCCGACTAGGACCACGCCCACTTTTTCGATATCGGAAATTACGAAAATTGAAAAAAATGCCATAATTCTATATCAAATATGAAATATTGTAATTGGATTGCTTTATTGATGCAAAATATAACTTTAGAAAAAACTTTGTAAAATGGGTGTGACACCTTCCATATTAAGTAGAAGAAAATGAAAAAGTTATGCAGGGCGAAATCAAAAGCCCTTGGAATCTTGGTAGGATTACTATTCGTGGTATGACATATATAAATAAATTAGCGGTACCCAACAGATGATGTTCTGGGTGACCCTAGTCCACATTTTGGTCGATATCTCGAAAACGCCTTCACATATAAAACTAAAGGCCACTCCCTTTTAAAACCCTCATTAATACCTTTAATTTGATACCCACAACGTAGAAACACATTCTAGAGTCACCCCTGGTCCACCTTTATGGCGATATCCCGAAATGGCGTCCACCTGTAGAACTATGGCCCACTCCCTTTTAAAATACTCTTTAATACCTTCCATTTGATACCCATGTCATAAACACATTCCAGGGTTACCCTAGGTTCATTTTCCTAAATGGTGATTTTCCCATATTCTGTCTCCAAAGCTCTCAGCTGAGTATGTAATGTTCGGTTACACCCGAACTTAGCCTTCCTTACTTGTTATGACTCATTTTGTTTTGTCGATTTTCCGACAATGACAGTTGATGTATATTGGAACGATTTTCCATCATCCATTGTCAAATTAGGTTTCGAGACGGCTTCGGTGTTGTGCCATCATCAGTGTCGATTTACATCAATAATTTTTTGATAATTATAAATCGCTATTTCTGTTGCAAAATACTGATATAGTTTAATTTTTGTTTACTCTCAGTTGCTTTTTGCCATTTCCATGTGCTCTTGGTTTATTAACAATTTATTTTGTTTTATCCACCTGTTTATAAAGGATTCCAGGTTTGAGTTCAAGGCCTATAAAAATAACTTTTATGATAATTATTATTTTTTTAATTTTTCTATAATTGAAATTAAATTTACAATTTTTTTATTTTGCTCGGAAATCAACAAAATTTAAAAAACAATTATAAAATCGAAATTTTTACAATTAACGTTGCAACTGGTACGATCCCTGATAGAAACTAGTAAATGTGTGTAGTCCAAAGACTTTATATATGTACGTAACTATCTTTCAACGCAACAGCTCCCCCAGTCATATAAATTGTACACCATTACAAATACTTCTAATACTCCAACCCCCATAGTTGCAACTCATTTGGAGTTAGGCTTCTGCACATTTTTTCCTAACACTCCTTTGGCTAGATGTGCCTATTCTCGACTATAGTCTATATATATATATAGTGCATAGATACACTCTTGTCGCTCCATTCGCCACCGACTGTCTGTAGGCATCAGGTTTTTTGTACCGTTACTTTGCATATCCTTCCAGGCACATTTAAAACTTTGTTTCGACGCCTCGTTTTTATACAACAAAACATGGCAATTCATTTGCTTGGACATACGAGAATATTTGGCTTTGAGTTGCCTATTTTTCAACTAAACATTCGCACATACAAAAAAGAAAACACACCATGCGGATGCATTCATGTAGTTTTTTTTTGTGTATTTGTTGTTAGTATTTTATAGTATATTTTATAGGATACGAAAATGAATTTACATCACACTTTTGTCTCACTTCAATATTAACACGTAGGCATACCAAATCAGTAATACGCACTGGTACACACACACATACACATGTCTAATTTTTCTCAATGGTTGGTTGAACTTGCAAATAAATACGTTTTTACTATCACAAAACGTTATTTCCGTCGCAAAGTCGTGTTCGGCGTTTTTAATCTTGGTGCGTAAATGGTGCAAAGGTTTATAGACAAACGGGTTGTCGGTAGGTGATCAGGGGTAGTTGTGGTTTTATCGGCAATTGCATTGTCGGTCTACAGCGAGCTCGACCTCCAGATATTGTTCGTGTGGAAAATAGGATGCAGTAGCGGAATCAGTTTGGCAGTTGGACTTTTATTCGATATATCTTGTCAAACGCATGTAGTTTTGAAGTATTCTGCGAGCAATGTAATCACCGTTTTGGGTATTCTTATGCCTCTGAGATGGATGTGCATTTGAGTGTGCCGCAAAACCAAAAGCTTAGGTATTTTCGAAAATAAAAACATGGAGAACCAGGTACAAACAGGAAGAGGGCCAAGAAGAGGGAGTATGAGTTTGAGACAGAAACAAAAACCACAATGTGGATTCAGAATGCTTCTATGGGTTCATAAACGCAGCACCACTCTTAAAGTTTCACTGATTACTCATCCGTATATAGCTGGCGAGACTTTGGCGACGACAAGTTCCTTGCGAAAGAGCGGGGAAATGATCTAGACTGTTTAACGCTCAAAATCCTTGGGAAGTGTTCCTATATTAACAGCAACAGCAACGACAGAAAGTGAAATGCTCCAGCGCGTTAAAGGGTTCAGAATAATTCCGTGGTAGTGCACGCTGGACGTAAGGGCGACTAAAATCCACCGATTCAAATGTTTATGATGTAAAAAAGCGCCTCGCAGTAGTCTCATTAGTACCAGAGTATGCTAGGACCAGAGGTACGCTCTTATTCATACTTGTTACCCGGTTATAACCGTAACACTACCATAAAAATCCGGGCACATTTTTAAGCATACAATTACAACAACATGGAGAAGAGGGAAAATATAGGGTGTGAAGAAGAAAGAAACAGTGAAGGATACGGTAAAACTATGGTAAAACTATGGATTTAACCTTATCCGCGGCATTGTTTTCCATTTAGAGCTATAGTATAAAGCTTTATTAAATTTCACAACATTTCCCTAAATTAGTTACCTTATCCAATTAAATATATTTCATTTCACTTCAAAAAATTATTCCGTTGCCTACTTTGCGGCGCATTGCCATGTTTTACGCCAAGTCGCCATCTAATTTGATTTGTCGTAACAAATAATTTTAATTTATGCTCTCACATTTTCGCCGAATGAAGAAAAACAACAAAAGGGTCATCAAAAACTTACAATTTTCATGTGCTGTGCTGTGTATGCCACCCCACACTATACAACAAAAACTATGCGCATGAATGTATATGTAGCATATGTTATGTTGAAGAGCTCACAAAATATTCCATACACCCACTCAATCATCATTTGTTTGATATTGTATGAATTGTAGATTTCAAATTTCATATAGCCAGCCACTTTAAACTTTGTTGTTGGATACGTACAGTATCGGTTGCAACTTAGATTGCATTCTGATGCGCGCCTATTTGTATGCTTCTACTTTCGTGCAATACTTGCATACGAATAGGCCTTAGCATACGCTCTTTTGATAGGATAGCACCAACTATTTTATTATTGATTAGGTTTTGCTTTTATAACGTAAGAATGCATCCGCTGCTTCTCCGGCCATTTATTTCGAAATTCAAATCTATATACATATTCGAGTACTTACTTTGGACCACTAAATTCCAACGTACAAAAGAAAGGTTTAGTACTTCCGTGATTGGAAGGTGGGAGCCGTAAAGGTTCATCTCCCGACGACTCGGCTAAAGGACTCACCTAGCTTTTGAGTAGTCTTTACAATGAGCTATGGTCTTGAGTCTGGCCACAGAATTAAACATTAAAAAAAAATAAAAAAGGAGACTGGTTGATGTCCTGGTGAAAGCAAAATCGTACATCACCGCAATCTAAGAGATTAGATGGACGAAACTTCATCATCATGCAGATTAGTGTAGTTTCGATGTGAGATGAATATTGGGAGTGCTGTCATGTGGATGAGCATCTTGTGAGTGATTCAAGGGGCCTCCAGCAAAATTTATGGCTTCTTCAACCCAATTGTAAACCTCACATACTCATGGGTGTATTCTCCCGGTGAGGCATGCCTGTTAGATGCCTAACATCCACCAATTCGAAAGTTACGGTTTCAAACAGCAGTGGGGCTGGTACCAGAAGGTGGTGGTTCCAGATCCATATCCAGAAAAGGACTACCCACATTCGTAACACTTTGATAAACAATAGGGTAGTGGTTTTTTGCTTACAACAATAAGAACCTCCACACGATGAACGCAAAAATGCAGGGGCGATCGCTGTGGATTAAGGGGTTTCAAAAGTAGGCATGTATGTTGTAAGAAAGTCCTAAAATCCATAGATCCGGAAGGCTTTTACTGGAGATTACAGCATTATATCCGCAACACACGTTTGAGCCTTTGTTACAACAGAAATAAAAAGAAGGGGATCGGGATTGGCGATATATACTACGGTGGACCAGAGGAGGGAGGTGGTGTTTTATACGTCACTGAAATCAAGTTAAAGTCGCTAACAGTTCGGTGGGAAAAAACGTAGTGGGTTTGGTCCTAAAAACGCAAAGTACAGCTTCCACGTTGTAAAATCTCCAAAGTGGTTGAGGTTTGCTAAGCATTTTACAGCCACTCGAATTATCGTAACATAGAGTATAGGACTCCAGAATAAGGGAGAGAAATGAAATGCTGACAAACAGTTTCTGTTGATACCCAAAAACTGCGCATCCCAACAGCCAACTAATTGAAGGGGCCACAGGGGTTAACTATGTAACCGAGCAATTTCTTAGCCACTACTCACCGCCACTCGTCGGATATTGTAGAGTTGCAGAAAACATAGAAAAACCAATGGTATGACCATGTCCGCCGCGTCGTATAGCCTAGTTAGAGAAAAGAAACGTGAGGTCTGAGTGCTCGGCGCTGACGTCAACAAACCCTGAAAATGCTACAAAAAAATCCTGTGGATGACTAAAAGTGTCAAGCCCAGTGGGATATACTTCAGAAATGATAGTGGCAACCTGGTAACCGACATATGAAGGAATAAACGTTCCGGCGTTCTACTGTAAAAATTTTATAAAATAAATCTTTGGCATGCTTCATTAATATCGCAACTACAGTTACGAACAATATAATAGCAGTAGATTTTTTTTTCAATTTTGTCAATAAATTCTCCTTGTTTTATTTTTTATATGTTACATAAAAATTTCTATACATTTTGGAACTGAAATTACTTAAATTAATTTCGAAAATACGCGAATTTTTACAAAACTTCGAAATTTTTATATGAGTTAACCGGGAATTGCACGTATCGCTTTAAATGTATGAAAACATTTATTTCAAGCAATTTTTAATTTTATAATTTTTTTAATAATTTGGGAAAAATTTAAACAACCTGACATCAGGACGGACAAGGCGACAGCTGTTTCGATTATACCTTGTAAATCTCTTCAAAGCCTTTTCTCCCGGGACTTCTATGAAATTTTTTATGTATGCAGTTTTGCAGATAAATCAAATTTTAGTCTTACAAAGTACAAAGCTAGAAGTCTCTCTAATTTGTATCGAGTTTAGACAGTTTTTTTTTCAAAGCATGTTTCAGATTTTCTTGCAGATAGAAAATAAAGTACGGAAGCGCACATCTTGAGAGATTGTACTTTCTTAGACTAGAATTGCATAAAATTCAATGAATTTGCAAAATTCTGAAAGCTTTGGATAAAAAATCGATATTTTCGTTATATTTTCTCAATCTTTTTTCGAAAACGTTGAGATTTGTTTGCATAGTTTTAATTACAAAATTTATTAATTTTTGAATGAATTAAGCGAGGATTACCATAATTGCTTTTAAATTTATGAAAATATTTATTTGGATTTTTTAATGAACTAGCCGGACCCGTGCGCATCTTGCGCAACAAATATAAAATTCTCATATCAAATATCAACAGAAATCAGCTGTTCTGTCAATCAATCATCTATCAATAAAAACTTACATGCGCTTGCGCTACCATCTGGCGAATGTTAGCAACTGCCGGTTGCCGGAAATGTAGTGTTAGTTCTATTCAATTATTCACAATAGTGCCATAGTACAAATAAATTTCTTTGTGTGCTCACAATCCTATATTTTTAACAAATTATTTTATTAAAATATAGCTAAACTAAAGCACTACGACCCATAATGCCCAAAGCCCACTAATAGCACGAATCTCCATCTTTACAACCAAAACTTTATTTGTAGATTTGGATTCCAAATAAGAGCGAAAAAGGGACCTGCCCATAAAACAGCAATTAGAAATAATAGATAAGATTTGGGAAACATTTTAACAATATGTCATCAGGACGGAACAGGCGACAGCTGTTTCGACACATGAAAAGATACGAAGTATGTACTGTGCAATGAACAAAATATGCAAAGAAGGCAATTGTGATAAGTTTACAACAACTAAGGCATGACGTGGCTGAATACATTTGTAAGACTTCAATCATCGTAGGAGTGCGGATTCGGATAACACTCCCGGGAGAAAAGGCTTTGAAGATATTTACAAGGTATAATCGATGATGTCACATGGTTTAAATTTTTCCTAAGTTATTAAATTCATTGATTTTTTATACCCGCTGCACTTGTACACATGGTATTGTTACGAATATTAGCGAAACTAAGGGGTGCTGCCATCTCTAAGCCGATGCTAAGCAGCGCCTTGCATGCACATCCATAAATCAATCATTATGTATCTACATCAGGGCTCTTCATTTCATAGCACAATTGTGCCCTCTCATATGATTCGCTCTGTCGTCGTTAATTGAGTTAGTCTTCGCTTGGCACCTGGCGTAGCAACATCGGTGATTGGTATCGGCTGATCGGTATCAACATATGTATGAAAAATTATGCGTAATACATATGCTTGTTGTTAGCTCATTGCTTGCTATTAAGCGACTAAATGAAAAATTAATTCACTCGCACGATCATCGCGACGATTGCGCTCTCACTAATACAGGTGCACTTTCAGTTTTGAAAAGCCCTGATCTACATAAACGAATCAATCATTATGTCTACACATATGTAAGTACACGCAGCTGAGAGCAACGCACAAGGACATACAGATATCTTATCTGAAATGCTCCTAAAGGTATGCAATTGTGATTGTGGAAGTGTCGATCACACATACAAGCGCATGGGATATGAGAGAATCTATAAAAATTTTACATCTGTAGTTGTAGTTGAGAAATTTATAACTAACTAGTAAGTTCTGGAATTACAAAAGCCTAGAAATATGCAACGAGGAGGTCGGAAAGTATAAAAGGGCGACAACAGTGGAGGCGAGAGATCAGTTTTCATTTAAGCTATCAAGCAGTTTGGTTTAATTAAGCAAGCTATAAGTGTCATTGTTAAGTACTTTAATAAAGGCCATTTTTCCATTATTCAATTTTGGAGTTATTTATTCAACAGTTTAGTGATTCGAACTTAGCAGAAGGTTGCATATAAGGGGATATGTAGTAAATTCGTTACAGTATTATAATTTTGATTGGATAACGGTTGGTTGTACAGGTATAAAGGAATCGAGATAGATATAGACTTCCATATATCAAAATCATCAGTATCGAAAAAAAATTTGATTGAACCATGTCCGTCCGTCCGTCTGTCCGTCTGCCCGTTAAGATGATAACTTGAGTAAATATTGAGATGTCTTCACCAAATTTGGTACACGAGCTTACCAGAATATATTGGTATTAAAAACGAGCGAAATCGGATGATAACCACGCCCTCTTTTTATATATAAAACATTTTGGAAAACACAAAAAAAATTATTATTAGTAAATAATACACCTAGAACGTTGAAATTTCACGCTTGGACTGATATTGAGACTCTTGATAACAATTTGAAAAAAAAAGTCAAAATGGGCGTGGCACCGCCCACTTCTGATAAAATCAATTTTACAAATATTATTAATCATAAATCAAAAATCGTTTAACATATCGTAACAAAATTCGGCAGAGAGGTTGCCTTTACTATAAGGAATGCTTTGAAGAAAAATTAACGAAATGGGTTAAGGACCACGCCCAATTTTATATAAAAGATTTTTAAAAGGGATCTTGAGCGAGTAAAATCAGCTATATCTTTGCAAAAAAGAGATTTATATCAATGGTATTTCTTTTCCCAAATGGATTTATAACAACAAATAGGAAAAATTTCAAATTTTAAAAAATGGCCGTGGCACCGCCTCCTTTATGTCTAAGCAATTTTCTATGTTTCGGGAGACATAACTCGAAGAAAAATTTACATATCGTAACAAAATTGGGTACATATATTTTCCTTATAGCAGGAAATATTTCTAGTAAAAATGGATAAGATTTGTTAAGGACCACGCCCAATTTTATATAAATGACTTTAAAATGTGTCGTATATATATATACTTTATTATATCTTTATTTTAAAATAAACAGTAGGGAAATCCCCATATCTGAAGGAAAAGTGCAGTATTACCCGCTCAAGGTCATTGGCGTTAGCCTCTGAATCCTTTTTGCTTCTTTTAAACGAAAATTAGTTCAGAATAGAACCATATGTATATGTATTATTGCGCAGCCTCGTAACACTATTAAGCACACAAAACAAACAACAACAACATTTAAAGAGTACAGCTGGGTATGTAATGTTCGGTTTCACCCGGACTTAGGCATCCTTACTTGTTTTTTGCTATTTTCGTTTTCGCAAATTTGTATCGAAAGCTTCGAAAAAGTTTGGTAGATTGAAATTAGAACATGTCTTTACTAAAGCTACTAACGTTAGAAGCCACATTTAGGAAAAATTATACGTAGCTCTCAGTCAAGCATATGTACTTAGACTCCTTGCTTACTTATATGTACATTAGGGTGCGCCTTAGCTATATGGGAGAAAAAAAAATATAGCGTACAGGGAATAACAACGAATATACAAATGTCCCGAATTCCATCTTCTTCATATTTGCTTAAATTAAACTCCTCCCGAAATAAAAATATTTTTAAGCAATAAATTGCCTTATCCATCCACCTGGCATGATGAAATCCTCCAGGTGCCCGAAATACGAACTGGGATATCGTACCACCAAGAAAAACTACAACTAGCTGGAGTAATTCTTTATAATCCTCTCGTGGTTGATTTTCATTGAGATTCTGTAAGGCGAATTCTATAATTTCTGATGCGTCCACAAGTGTATCTTTCACATAGTTATCCTCAACACCACATTTGAAATTCATTTGATTTATTTTCTGCCAACTCTGTTTAAATCTGTGAAATATTTGAACACCAGGACCAGAAGACACTTGCATTTTTTGTTCAAACATGCTCCGCAAAATTATTTCCAGAATGTGATGTCGGCAGGGTAAATATAAAGGTCTCTCTCTAATTTTTGCTCTAAAATTATACACGCCCCTTGTAAACGTCCCATATTGGACGCTGTAGTATCGCAGCAGAGGGCTTGCACTTTTTCGAGAAGGCCCCATTCGCTGAGCAAGTTGTATATGGCTGACGCTTGTTGCTTTCCCGTGCCTGCAGAAATAGCTGGGATTCCAAGCAATTGTTCAGTACCATTGAATGATATCACTACCGGTAGCCGATCAACGTTCTCTGAGTTGATCAAAGATGGTAAAATTTTACCATCCCAATGAACCACCACTGCAGTTATTTCCTGGTTTTTGAAGGCGCGATAAATTTTGTGGGCGGATTCAAACTCGATATCGAAAACGACACCGTCGAAGGGAGGTTCCGTTTATAATAAAGTCGTTAGCGTCATGTGTTAAAGCTTTAGCAGTTGCTATTAGTATTCGTACCGCATCACGATCACTTACTTTGCATTTATCCAGAACTGTGACAAGCTCGGGTGTAATAAAGTTGATTCACGCCCGACTTTTCTTTACATTACTGGGACCCGGCAAATCGTCGAAATCTTTGGATAAATCTTCATCATCTTGCTCATTTTCACTACTTTCATCTTCCGTTAACGTGCATTCGGGATTTTTATACTCGCCTATTAAACAACAAAACAAAAAGAAAAAAATTTATACTTTTTGCAACACACTTGACACAAACAATAAAAACATGGTGAAACTAAAATTTTTACGCTAAGCAACGTCAAACTCGAGCCGTATTAAATTATATATCTTACCATGGATGTTAGCAACATATTCGGCGCTTTTACGTTTTCCTACAGCTTCGCGAAGGAGTTTCCTCTTTTCTTTTTCCAACAAGACGCGATCTGAACCAATAATTGAACCGTGTCGTCTTCCTGCCTTTGGCTTAGAAGAAATAATTTATCTTCCTCAATCGTAATTAGTTGTAGGGCATCAGCGTGGGCAATGTCAAAAAGGTTATTAAAAGTTGCAACAAAATCTTGCTCCCGATTTTCCTGCGTTTTTGTCCGGCGATTAGAGCTCTTCGGCAACCCCTTCCATTCCTGATACAAGCCTTCAAGTTTTAAAAGACTTTTGTCCACATTCTTCGTTGGTATTCGTGCTTTAGCCCAAAAAACTTCCACTTCTTTAATAACGAGGTAAGCAGCACCACGGAGACTTAATTTTACTTTACGAAGGTTATAAAAAAGCAAACGCAAAACTTGTTCGTTAGATAGCAACTTAGCACCGACAATTTGGCTTTCATCATAGTCAAGGAGATATAACTTTTCTTGTGTCCTGGTTTGCATTTTTAACTTAATTTAATTTAATTGTCTTATTTAAATTACACGAGGTAGCACACTTTAAACTTCTTGATAAACTAAATAATTATCACGTCTGTATAAGTCAAGTTTGCAGCTCCAAAGTGATTTTTGGTACATTTTTTGATCTCTTTGGTACCCAATTTTTGATCTCTTTGGACACTTTGGTGCTTGCACTAATTTTAAACACTTTTTAGTTTTTATTTTTATTAAACACTTTATCACTTATTTCACTACTGCTTAAATGCCTACATTTTCGCCGCGCTTAAGTAGTTTTTTACTGACGACCTGTTCAGGTGTTTCGCGACACGATTTGGCTTCGGCTAAACCAAAGTTCGGCACGGAGAAAAAGTACTTAATCGTGGTGTCGAATTGGTAGCAGATTAGTTGCAAGCTGCCAGCCACCGCTGTGCGAGCTACATACATGTAGTTTTGTGTGTCAATGCAATGCCTGCATATGGCTCCTGATTATGAATATTTATGTATGTCTGTGTATGATGTATTATGTATACTCTAATGCAACTTCGCAGAAGGATGTACTACGCAGAAGGACTTGGCATGGCGTAGCCCAGGGTTGTTTTTAAAATAAAATTTGAAATTTTGCACATACGCGGTTTTGCACCCACAGCAGTGGTACCTCAAATGAAAGGCAATTCAATTACCTATCCAATGCAAAAAAAGTTTTGAAAATCGGTTCAATAGTACTGAAGATATTGTGATTTTAAAAAAAATTTTATGAATATTGCAAACTTAACCCTCGTTGCGCCACGTCTTCCCATTATCCAATCGCCAAAATTTTTTGTAGAACATAATATTATACTCTAATGCAACTTTTGTGTTATGCCCCATAGTTCAAAGTCAAAAAATAAGGCGCACCCTAATGTACATACCCACATGATTGTGTAAATATGCAACACTTCAAATCAATTACCCGAACAAATCACTCGTACACACTTTTATCCCCTTTTTCAAGCAGTGATTATCTTCTCCAAACAAACCTATGTACATATATTCATCCAAACACTCTTCTTATTAATATTTTTCGATTAAACGTACTTCAGTTTATTTCTTTGCTTGCAATTAAAATAAGTTTCCGCAGCAAGTTAAATATAAATACGTAAATAAATAAAAATCTTGCTATTTCATTGCTATCATAATGAAAGAATAAATGAAGGGGGGAAATTAAATTGCAAGAAAATCGAGTGATGTCGATCTGAAGGAGTTAGGTTTTAAGATACAGCTTCAGTCGTTTAGCCGACAGCATGCAGTCCGATTGCATTGCTTGTGTACAGTGTGTTGTTAGTGGAGAAAACGTCTTCACTTAATTGATACTATAGCCACGGTACACGTATATATGTACATCTTCATTTGCAACTAAGCACACGCTTATCGACAGTTACATATATAGACATACACTTTTTAGTACTTATTTATGCGCAACATTTTCATAAGTGCAGATAAAGTTATGCATTTGGCAGTTCATATAAAGCTTAAGTTCATTTCTATAGGCTCATTCCATTTCAAGACACCCGGTCCGCGCAGGACATGATTTTTGATTTCGATGAAATTTTAATATGTCGTTCTTTGGTCAAAATAATGAAACACGTGTTTTTTCTTTGCCTCAAAAAAATTTTTTGTCGCATTTATCGGCAATTGAATTCCATAAAATGCAGTCGGTATTTTATTCACCTATTTTTTCAACTGTCAAGAACTTTGTCAAAGATTAACCGATTCTCAGGATTTTTTCTTTGAAATGTTCGTTATTACTTTTAGTTTTATATAAATTTATAAAAAATTGCATATAGTGATTTTGTAGTAACACGGTGGCAAGTGATGTGCATATATGCCGCCGATTTACTACAAAATCACTGTAATTCTGAAAAATAACAACAAATGACTGCTTCCAATAATAAATGTGATATTTTTTATTAATTTTAAGCATTTGGCATTGATCGCCTTGTATGCTGATATGTATTGCATCTATATATGGCGAAAAAAGAGTTTGATATTCAAAAATTCATATTTCGAAAACAACGAGCTTTGGCAAATGGATATTTACCCAAGTTGAAACATAAACTGCTCACTCGATACAGAAAAAGTTGAAACAAAAAACAATAACCGTTTTTTTGAAATATTAATTTTTGAAAAAAAGTCATAAATTTTTACTAAATACTAAAAAATAATTTGTTTAACTATATGCAATTGTTTATAAAATTATATAAAATTAACAGTAATAACGAACATTTCAAAGAAAAAATCATGAAATCGGTTAATTTTTGACAAAGTTATTGACAGTTGAAAAAATAGGTGAATCAAAATACCGACTGCATTTTATGGAATTCAATTGCCGATAAATGCGACAACAAATTTTTTTGACGCAAAAAAAAACGTTTTTCATTATTTTGATCAAAGAACAACATATTAAAATTTCATCGAAATTAAAAATCATGTCATGCGCGGACCGGGTGTCTTGAAATGGAATGAGCCTATATACATATAATATACAACTAATAACACTATATAGGTCGCGGGTACGTGTAAGAGTAAGTGATGGGGTTGATATGAGCGAAATCAGACAGCAATTCAGGTCAAGGCGAGGCAGGAAAAGGATAGGAAAGTAAAGGCAAAGAGAGAAAGGAAAGGTTATAGGTGTAATATCGACGAGGTATAGACTAATTTTTAAAATTATGTTATCGGATTGTTAAAAATTTTTAATAATCGTGGAGTTATCGATGTTTTTGTGATAGCTTATCGGGTTGTTAACACAAATTATCGATATATTATCGAAACTTTTCGATCTGCTATCGAAAATTATGGGTTTTCTCGCGAAAATTAATAGATTTGTTATCAAAAAATTATCGATTTTTTATCGACAAATATCTAATCGATTTTCGAAAAGTTATCGATTTGCTAACAAAAATGGTAGTTATCACGTACTCCCATTCAAAATAAAAACTCATTGACTCATACAATAAAAAGGGTCCTAACATTCTTTTCCACGAGAAAAGGATATATCAAATCATTCAATTTAATTTGAACACATCATAAGATTCCGTAAAAGGGGTGAATGGGGAGGGGAGGAACGTATTTATATCAACTTGTATGACGCCACCTTTGCTACAAAAATAACAAGCCAACTTTGTCCATGCGTATCATTTTGACAGACTTCGACGAAAATTTTGAAGGAGATGGCATTCTATCGTATATTCCCGGACCACTTTGGGTGTATTTCGGAACTCTTTCGTGAAAATTTTTGGTTGGTAGCAGTAATACCTCAGGACGATTTTAAGAGTAATTTCGAAACTACTTCGCTGCAATTTCGAGGTAATTTCAGGATCAACGCAGGACTATTTTAGAAATAATTACGAGACAACTTCGGGATCAATTTGCAATAATGTCACGACCACTTTGGAGTCATTTTAGGTAACATTTCGGGACAACTTCTAATTCTGAAAGCATATGGATCATGTTTGGGTGCAAAATTACTTTCGTGCAACAGATTTCCCAAAACTATTGCTATGGCTTTCAAATTGGAAGGGGTTTTCAAGATTTGCATATAGAGCTTCTTTGCAAAAAAAAATCGAGACTACTAAAGGGTTATCTCGGTGTTTCGAGAATGCCTTTTTTCTTAATTCAATTTCAAATAGATGAAATCTTTGCTTTACTCCGCATAGTCCTAGAACTCATTTTCTAAATTTTTTTTTGTTATTGTTACAGTATACAGAAGCAAACACCGTATAAAATACATATCTAGAGTACTAGCATCAATACGCAGTTCATTTTTAGAATACCTATCTTCGAATTTTGTAAAATTTCACAAATTGTTTCTTTTTGCATAGAATCGAATCATTGTGCAATGCAGATGTATGCAGACAGCTCCACCAGTGCAACCCACAACTACCTGCAATGTATGCGTATTGGATGTGTTTGATAGCGAGGCTTGGCGTCTTGTAGCCGCATATTCGATTGCATTTGTTGCAAACAACAGCGGCAAAAGTAAAACCAAGCAAGGCAAAGAACTTCATTGTGTGACGGCGTCTTCAGCAGGCGATTTGTTGTATTTTTTGTTTTGTTATATATGGGGTATTCCATCCCATTTCGACCATTTTGAACCCGACCCCTTTATAATTGGCTGACAGTTTTTCTTCTTTTTCTAGCTTATGAAAGACGTTTTTCAGAATTTTTTCAAATTTTTTCATCCAACTCAAAAAAAGTTATGAATTTAAAAAAAAGCACCGTTTTTGTTTTCAAAATGCTATAACTTTTTCAAAAATTGACCGTTTGGGATCTTTTTTTTTAAATTTGTTTTTAAATGTACTTTTCGGAAAAAATACAAAAACATTTTTAAATTTTTTTTTAATTTTTCAGTGTTTCGAGATTTTTCGAATTTCGCCATTAAAAACTTACATGTTTACTGTGTCAGTCATTAAGCCTGGTTATTTTAATCGTAGGTTACTATAATACATAAAGAAAAGAATACTTAAAAATCATTTTCTTACATTTTTTTGTTATATAAATAAAATTGATAAAAAAAAATTTTATTTTTGAAAATTTTCTTTCAATTAAATAAAAAAAATATATAAAAAAAAATCGGCCCCTCCGGGATTAGTGGGGATGATTGCAGAATTAATTGAAGTTTTTTATGAGAAAAAAAAGGTGAAATTCGAAAAGATCTCGAAAAACTGAAAAATTAAAAAAACAATAAACTTTAAAAATTTTGTTGTATTTTTTCCGAAAAATACATTTAAAAACAAATTAAAAAAAAAGATCCCAAACGGTGAATTTTTGAAAAAGTTATAGCATTTTGAAAACAAAAACGGTGTTTTTTTTAAAAATTCATAACTTTTTTTGAGTTGGATGAAAAAATTTGAAAAAATTCTGAAAAACGTCTTTCGTAAGCTAGAAAAAGAAGAAAAACTTTCAGCCAATTCTAAAGGGGTCAGGTTCAAAATTGGTCGAAATGGGCATGGAATACCCCATATGTAAGTACATAACATGAGTTTTTAATTTATAGGAATAAAAATAATTTATAACATATGTAACTACATAAACAGGCATGGATACATTAGTACATTCTTTAATATACTTATATGGATATAAATCCATATAAAATATGTACGTATTTAAATATCCATCATACATGTTTTTATGTATGTAGGTAAATAAATAAAAGCAAGCGTCTGTAGTGCCATGGCGATGTGTTTGGTGCTTTATGTGCGCCTTGTAATGCTGCACAGCATGAGTATTTCTTTATATCTTTAATTTATAAGATGATGTAGCAGCTTGAAAGCTTTGAAGAAAAAAAATCTACTTTAATTAGATAATTAATTTAATTAATTTCCTTTCATATTGGCGCCAAGTATAACAAACACATGGCTTTATTCTAAATTTCACTTGTGAATGCATGAATATAATAATAGAGTGTACAAAACTATGTATGTAAATATGTACTATGGATGTCGCTATGCAAGTATGTAAGTTTGCTGGACATTGGAATGTTGTACACCCATATTATGCATTTTACCTATACGTTTTCTTCTTTTGTTCGTAAAAACAGTAACAATATTATTCCGAAATTGTTGTTGGAACCGAGACTACAAGACGAAGCTCCTAGATTTGACGTGAATGCAAACATTTCCGAAACAGAACCCAGATTTCCCACATTGTTGTTGTTGTAGCACTGCTTCGCCCCATGCAATAGGTGCGACCACTCACTAATTTGTCATCAATACCCACTAACGGGAGTCCGATGAAACTTGCAGTTTAAATAGGTTTGGTCCAGACACATAATGTTGTTAGAGGAGTTGGTTCCACATTGCAATTGCGGGACATACATTGGCTATGTCGGAGTTGATTCTGGTTAATTAAGAGTTTAACATATTACAGTATTTAGATCGAAATAGAGCTAGAGTAACGCGCGTCTCTCTGGAGACGCTGCTTTCCTCAACGGCGAGTTTAGCGTATTTGTCTATAAGAATGGGGTTTCACTGGGCAATCGCTGGCATAATGGTCCGGCGCCATTTTATGGATGTTTCTAGGGAGCTTATCGTGTTCCTCCTTTTCATACAGCTGAGTTCTTAAGTATAGAATTTCTTCATAGTGCTTATAAAGATGACTTTTTAAGTTCCTAGGAGATGGGGCCTCTTCAATCAGATATCTGTTGGGGAGACCAAGTTCCAGGTTATTTAGCAGAAACCTTTTGTTCAGCATTACATTTCTCTTCTTTATAGGAGTATTGTCGCCTTAATGTGTAGGTGATGTTCTGGCGACATAAAAAGACATCCCATGATATTTCGATGCGCGATGTTTTCTTCAGTGCGTTTCTTTTAGGCTCGCCGACCATATTGGGGACGCGTAGCATACAACATTTCCCATTGTAACAAGCTTAACTGAACAAACAAGTATATATATATATATATATATATATAACAAGAAAATAGGAGTGAAAATTTTTTATAAAAGTTTTTCAATAACATTTTTGTGTTTTCTTTAATTTAAGAAAAAACTTATATCAATTTGGAACTGAAACTATGCATACCTATCTAAAAAACGTTTTTCAAACAAAAAAAAATTCCAACTTTTATGTAGAATTTTCTGATTTTTTTGTATGCAGTTTTGTAGCCCAATCAATTCTAGTACCAAAAATTACAAGTCAAAGTTGTGCCATGATTTATATTGATTTTTGACAATTTTTTTCCTGAGGAAGTCTCCGATTTCTTCCATACCGAGCTAAGAACCCTCTGTTTTACTTACAAAAAAAAAGATAAAATAAAATAAAAATAAATAAATATTATTGTGAAAAATAAATATGATATTAGATAGAAAATGTACTTTGTAGGACTAAAATTGATTGGGCTATAAAACTCCATACTCGAAAAAATTAAGAAAACTCTAAATAAAAATTTCAAAGCGTTCGTAAAATTTTCTTGCGCTTTTTGAATTCTTCAAAAACCGATTTGACATTAATTTGCATAGTTTCAGTTACAAACTTCATAAAAGTTTTTTTTAAGTTATCGAAAGTGTAAAAATAAAAATAAAAAATTATTTATGATTTAATCTTGCATTGCCCGTATTGCTGATGTCACGTTGTTTAAATTTTTCCCAAATTATTAAATACATTAAAAAATTATTTAATTGGCGAAATTTTATAAATATTGCTACTTCTGTTTTTATGTTCGCTACTGTATGTGATTACAGTCACGATGGCATAGAAAAACCCTACATACGGAACCTTGAAATATTGAATGTTTGTTAAACACCTATTATTGAATGCAAAAAATTTATATCTTCTATAATATAAAAATAAGTCGCTTAGTTGTGAAATAAGCGCGAATCTCGAGAACTGTTGGACCGATTGCGCTAATATTTTTTAAAGTATTCCAGGAGGTACGGGGATTGTTCTTATATCTATCCTATATATCCCTAAATGGCGTCCATCTATAGAACTATGGCCCACTTCCTCTTAAAATACTCTTTAATACCTTCCATTTGATACACATGTCATACAAACACATTCCAGGGTTACCCTAGGTTCTTTTACAACATGGTGATTTTCCCTTACTTTGTCTCCACAGCTCTCAACTGAGTATGTAATGTTCGGTTACACCCGAACTTAGCCTTCCTTACTTGTTATTCATGTTTATAAGTTCTTTTCAATATAATTTGGATATTAGAATGCAACTAGATAATTTCATGTAAGGTGTCTTGCCAAGCTAATCACGTCTAAACATATTAATTTTTTTACATTAATTAAAACTTATTAGTATACTCGTCATTTTAAAAAGCACTTATAGTTAATTATTCAACACTAATGCACTCATCAATCTGACGCCTTATCTTGATACCGGTTTGTGAAGGAATGTGACTTAGTTCCGATTTTTTTATTTTTGCTTTGATCTTATTTAAATACTTTGCATTTCCACTAACGATACGCATGCGCAAATATTGATATATGTATATACTGTATGTGTTTATTTGTGACTACATAATAGCCAACATAAGTTAATTGTGCGCTAAATGGAGAGGTGGTAAGAGTTCGGTAAAATGTTACGTTATTAGTTAGCATATTTCGAAATTTATTTATCACTTAATTGTTATTTATTTATGTGCTTAAATGTAATGGCTACAACAACTTAACATTGAGCTGCGTATTTGCTTAAAAATATATATTTGAACTCAAAACATATTTAATAAATGCATTCGCATAGCACGTGTTATTGTTCATGTTGCCACCATATGTTGTTAACTTTATTGTTGTTATGCCAGTTGAGTTTGCGACTGCAGCATTGACTTTGACAACTTATGTTGCAACTCAACATATTCCGACTATTAACCTGCCAATCAGCTATTGGCCCATTTACGAACTACGTAAGATTGTTTTGCTTGATTCCAATGCCGCTTGCTTCGGTCTCTCGTCGACTACTTGTCTGGCATTCTGTTCGTTCAGCTACTATTTGTCATACGTTTGTAGTGCGTGATTTGCTGGTCACTATGTCAGTCACCTTGTTGTGAAAATGCCTTGTCTCAACAACTCGTCACGTATTGTTGATATTGTTTTTTGTGATAGAGGTGCGAATGTTTAAGTTCAATGACACATTTCTTTAGAAGACTTCACATAAGGGAGCTAAAAACTTCGATGACCAAAGGAGGCCTATTGGACATACAGGATTTCATTAAAGATATTACGCACACTGGTTTCGCGGAAATTTGTGCGGTTTACGGGGTGATCAAAACATTTTGAAATTGAAAATAGTCTGAAGAGATCTATTGGCTACGGTTTTTCATAATAAGTGGTGGAAAACAGTCCACCGTCACACTGTTCTTTAATTACTTTTAGTGGTTATAACTTTAATTATATTGACCTCGGATAATAATGTCTGTGGGTGTTATAAATCGAGATCGGAAATTTTGAAAATGTAGGCGGTGCCATTCGCGCCCGCTTTGTAATCGCTTCTTGAACTGTTTCTGAATAATTGGGATATTTCGTGGATATTTTTAGGGTCGTTTCGTGACTATTGCGTGATCATTCGGACCTTTCCGGTGCCTTTCCTTGTCATTAGTTTTTTTTCGGGATTATTTCGATATCATATCGGGACTGTTGTGGGGTATTTGGGGACCATTTCCAGATGAACTCCGGTATATTTACAGATACTTTAGCTCATTTGAAAATATATTCGGATCGCATCGGGTTTGTTTTGGGATAGTTTCGGGACTATTTGAGATTCTATCGAGACTATTTCAGCGTGAGCTCTTATTTGCTTTTGGCATAACATCTAGATAATTTAGCGAGTATTTTAATGGATCATTTTGGTGCAGCTTTCGGAAGATTGAGATTGATTTAGGTATCTTAAATATATCGGGGTACATTTCTGGAATATCTGCAGGTTATTTCGATTCGGTCTCGAGATCATTTCATCCATTTTCGTACCTCTTCGGATCAGGGATCATTCATTTTTGTTTAAGTTATTTTTCGAAATTGAGTTTCGGTGATTTCGGATCCATATCAAGATCGTTTCAAGTATTGTGGAGTAATTTGAGGGCTATCCCCCGATAATTTCGGAGGGGTCTATCTCTGCATTTTTTTAAGCACATATTGGAAATATCTGGGGATCATTACGAGATTGAAATAGCTTCGGGAGCACTTTGAGATTCTTCCAGATTATTGGGTACTCATTTCCGGATTGCTTTTGGGATACACCTGGACATTTTAGCGAGTATTTGATGGATCATTTTTGACTGTTCTCGGACTCGTTTGGGAAGGTCACAATTACCTTGGTACCATACGGGGAATATATCTAGAATATTTCAATATCGTTGTCAAGATCATTTGTTTGTTTTGGCGGATTAATTAGGATTGATTGCGAGTAATTTCGGTTTAATTTTGGGAGTATTTTGAGGTATTTGAGGACTATCTCCTAATCATTATAGGTCTATCTCCAGATGGTTTTTAGCTCATCTCGGAGCACCTCGTGATTGTTTTAAGATTGTTTCGAGACTATTTCGGGAAAATTTCTTCTGGATGAGATCGCGAGAAGTGCGGGATATTTAAGCGATGAATTCGAAAATATTTCGGAATGACTTCGGTACTCACTTCGGGACTCAATCCGGATAATTATGGTATTATCTCCGAATTAAATTGCATTGAATCAGTTTTGCGGCTAATTTGGGCCAATTTCGGTAATTTTTCGACTCAGTGTTATATGCTACTAACTTTCGGACTACTTCAGCATAAGCTCGTGAGTAGCTCGCCATGCTTGCCAGATTATTTTTGGCATTATTTGGGGAATAAGTTTGGGACCACTTGAAAGTCTTTTCGAGACTGTTTGATAGTTTTCGGGTATTATTTTGGTTTTGTTTTAGTGGATATTTTCGAACTCTTTCATTTATCTAAAATATTGTTTTTGGTGTAATTTAATACTGTTTGCGTATCACCTCGGAATTATTCCTGGATTATTACTGGGACACTTTCCAAGACCATTTCGTGATTTATTAAGGATAACTAAAAGCCTATTCTGGTACGTTTTCGGAACTTACTCCGGATAATGACAGATTGTTTGAGTCACCACTTCGGGCCAATTTTGGATGTATTGATTCAGAACTGCTTTGGATTGTTATGTGTTTTTGTGGACCTTGACGAGTATTCCTCGTATTTTAAAATCAAAACTAGTCACACTTAAGGTATCTCGTTGTTTAAGGAAAAACTTTATGTATAAAAATAACATTATTATTATTGTCCTTAACTACCTCCCATACGATAAAATTGTCTCTAATACTTATATACAAGTATTTGTATGCAATCATATTATTTTTACTTTTCCGCATACTTGAAGTCAGATTGCTATATTCCCGTCATTAAAAACTACATAAACGCATTTTTGTATTTTCCAATTTTCGTATAAATAATTTATGACAGCATTGCGAAAACAATTTACAATGAAATTCCTCTATGCAAAAACTTTTTATTGCAAATCAAACATTCATATATAAATTTGTGAATGTGTGTATGTATGTATGAATGTGTAAGTAGGTAAGTAGTTACGTGCAATAACCGATTAATTAATTATTTACTTAAATATTCTACAAATTGCAGTAATTGTTGACAACTAAAGCATTTTTAACATAATTCCTATTACACATGCCTACACACACATACAAATGTACTTTCATATGTTTGCATTTCCTATGGAATTTTACAATTCTGTAGTAACAAGCAATAGAACTCAAAGTAAATATTTGGAGTTTTCAGAATTTTTTCAAA
>JARSSU010021303.1:0-33345 GCA_029619165.1 Eurosta solidaginis
CGCGTGCACCGGATAGGAAAAACGTATGAGAGGAAGAGAAAAGAGGGAAGGATACAGGAGCTGAGGATAGAAAAGAGATATGAAAATCAGAGATAGATGAAACGAAAAAGACGCGTGGGGCAGGAGTGCAATGAAGAAATGATTAAGAAGAAGTCAATAGACGGGGAGGTCAAGATAGGTGGAGAGATATAATAAGATTATTGAATCATCACTATATGGAGAGTAGACCGCAAATATCAGAGGAACACAGACACAATCGTATCTGACGTGTCTTGTAAGTTATTCAAATTAAACTTTTTATTATTTAATAAAGCTTCATTCGAGTGTGCAAAGTAACAAGAAAATTTATTCATCATCCGATGACGACAATTATTAATGTCCGAACCGCTACGATTTTTTTCATGAAATGTTGATTGATGGCTGTTTTATGTGATATGTTTTGTCGAGGGCAAGCGTCAAATACTCCGACACGCACACATATCAAATAATTCGCTGTCAATTCTCGTGTTTTGTACATCACGAAGTGAGCTCGTCATGTTATTCCCTCCAACTGCGAACGAAAGCAATTGTCAAATTGTTCATTCCATTTGTGCTTGCTGACAGTCCTTACAGCTATTCGCACAGCAGCCACCGGTTGGCTGCTAAGAGAATGGCTGAGATTAACGTAAGAGTCGCGCTTGGGCTATCCGGTTTTGCATGTTCGTACCATATTTAACCAGTTGTATTACAATGCGACTACTGACGATCGTTTTCGGCAACTATAGCGTCAAAGGTAGTGACACTGCCACACATTATAATGAGGAATGCCACCCCCACGTATAGTACTATTAAAATGATTTATGACACCTGAGGATACTATTATATCCGCACCAACTCTTATACGCATGCACATACAAATATCGCCTGCCGTAAAGCAGCGCTAAACGAGTTAACTGTTCATCACAATATCGAATGTTATCATAAAAAACCAAATTACTATCCTTTCAAAAATGCCTGGTTCGGCTTTTTATCGACTTTGATATTGAAAGTATAGTTTACGATCCTACATATGGTGTGCGTGCCTCAAAACACATTTTAGTGTACAATATTTTTTGAATATTGTACTTGGCGCTAACATTATCTGTAGTGCGAGATGTACAGTTAAATAGTCCCGGACTGCGTCGCATTATACGCAATGTTATCCTTCAGATTAAACGATTAAGAACTATTCAAGAGCATATGGTGTGCTGCCAAAGAGATAAAGTGATACATATCGCCTTCTTGACTTTCCGATCTAACTGTTCGAGTACGGCATCTACAATTATTTCTAAAACTGTTCCTAAAATATGGTTTAAAAATTTTAGCTATTTGGTACACATATCACAGCTGAGGTGAAATGATTAGTATAATTTGAGTTACATAGCACAGTCAAGGGGTTTTGAATATTTTCGTTACCATAAGAGTTGAAAAAACTTTGATTTTTTTTTTTTTTAATTGGGCAGTGGTTGTAGTACGCAATTTGATGTTAGTTTTAGCTAAGGTGTATATATAATGTAGCAAAGGACAACCTCGGATGCATATTTTAGAATTTTATTTTCCAAGTAGCGGTCCAATCCCGGGGGTGTGACTTGCATGAGCGTGCTTTCTGCTGTCCAGCGCACGTCGGCCCTGTGTTCGCCCCCCCGGGCAATCACCCCGCAGCAACATCAAAATTTTATGAATAATGGTATTTTCAATCTTCAGATTAGTAAGAAAATGTTTGTGCTACACGGCAGGGCGGTCGCACCTTCTGGCAGTCGTGTTGGCAAGGGCTCCTGGCTGTATTTCTGACCATATGAATAAAGCTGCTCAGTGAAAACCTCATCTGCGCGTGCAGATGCCGTTGGAGTCACGGGCACTGATAAACCATGTAGGCCTGCGCGTTCTCGGCCCAATATTGTGTAGAGAAAAACTCAAGAGGAGAACGCACGTCAAATATTGGGAAGGCGAAGCTCGGCCCTTAGATTCTCTTCCTGAGGATTTATCGCGCCTGTCAACACTTACTTATTTATTGTTTATGTTTTCTGTAGTATTGTGCGTCAAATCACGACGTGGCCGATTTCCAAATATTTATTTACTTCATTCTCTATTTTTGTCATCAGAAGAGCACCATCATATAAGTTCTTCATCGCAATTATAATCGCGCGTTTTCGCGTAATGCCAATTTATAATGATGTAGGGGATCTAGTGCCAGCTTGTAGAAAAAGACAATCATTGAAAGGAGGCACGATGTCAAATCGCGAAGAGAAGCTCGGCCTCAAATTTCTCTTCGTTATAGGCCCACGCCGGGCGTGTGATAAAAGTGCGAACTTCAATACTATAAGCTTCCCTCTAATTTAGTGATGTGAATGCCTGTTTTTGATGAACTGAATTGGTATAGTCATCCTTTTTTCAATTGTTTTGAAATAATTTTACGATTCATCAAGAATAGTGACAGTGGGCACCGTTTTCGCCCGTTTTCAATATAGCTACTATTCATCCCTAGGTGAAGGTGTGTTGGTATACCATAATTTTGCTAAAGATATGTTCAGGTTTGACATTTATAGTTCTATGGTGGTTGAACCAAACAACATGCGAGGACATTGAAGTATTACCTAAACGTGTTTTCCAATACTCTTTAATGATACCAATTTACTTTCTCTGTTACAGATGATCCAATTATATATTACCCACGGCGTACTTACGATAGTGAAATAGTTGGGTATTAATAAAATTTTTGGCACAGAAAAAACGTAAAGTGGTTACTGTACAAGGTGTCGACCTTGGATGCACATGTAGTCCAGATGTATTTGCGGGAAGGCTGGTTGTGTCGGATTTTTTAAGACTTAGATAATGTAAAAAACAAAGATACTCGCCAAAATCGAGATATTGACAAAAAAAAAATGGCATAAGTACCCAAACGTTTCGGTTTTATACAAATTAAAAATAATATAAATTTTCCAAGTTAAATTGTAAAGAGTAAAGATTTAACGTTATTTCGGAACATCAGTGCCCACGAAAATAGGACTAGATGTAGTCACAGTATTTGGACTTAAATCGAATATGTTATTGGTACCACCTTTTTGCTGTGTCTTTAGTGTGTTAGGATTCAGGTGTATTCTTGGCGAAGGTGTTGAGTGTTTAACAGTTCAATGGCAAGTCCAAATGTGACTACACTGTCAATCATTCTATACCTAGTATTTACTAACAACTAAACCAGAAAATCAGTTGCTTAAGTAACCTCTCATTGCCAATGATCATTAACTTCCTGCTATGTTTGCATCCGTATGGTATAGTCATTAGCGCGCCAAAGATGAGCTGCGTTAAATTTAGTCAACACATTTCTATTATCCTCTCCGTATCGATTCTTCAGTTTAAGTCTTACTCATATGCAGTCTCATCGTTAATTTGCACATACGTCGAGTCATTATTTTTCTTATGATTGTGTCTTCTTCTCTTACAGTGGCAAATATATCAGCGCATTTGACTCTTCTAACAGTTGTAGCATGTATGTTTGGCACCATTAGTGCCAATTAGTGCTGGGCTGATACAAGTTCCAACTTACACATAGTGCGCTAAAGTACTATAAACAGGATAAAACTTCAATCAGCTCAGCAAACAAGAGCGAGCAAGTCGTCACGGTAGAGTTTAGGAAAATCGAAAATCCTTATATTTTGAGGCAGTGTATAAAATCCACTTTGTTACCTTATTGTTTCGTCTTTGTAGGCTACTACGTCGACATATCAACTTCAGATACACATATATAATGTCTGATCATACAGCACATCACTTACAATGAGACACCTACTAATTTGCTTCGTTGATTTAATAAAACTCATGTAGTTTAGCGCTAGTTGCTTGATTGTCGTGTCATATCTGTAGCTTTTCCTTTATTTCACGATGTTTCATTAATTCATATCTCCTCTGATTCTGAATTACGGATTCTAAAACTCCATTGCCTCACTTCCGCTTTGACTTTATCTGTACACTTGTCGAATCTGCAGTGGGAGTTTATTATATCCTGTACCTCCACGCTATCCTCTGCCTCTATTAAGGTTATTTTAGCCGTTATCTCTGCTGTGACCGCCTCAGGCTGTGTCTGGTTGTCATGTACACTAACTTAATGAGGTTTCTTTATTGTGTTATGTTAGTGGTGTTCTTTATCTAGTGGCAAGGTGACATTCATTTTTTTCGGGATTTTGCTTTGCACTTTCGACAAAATTGATTTCATTTAATTTCTTCATTTAAGCTTAATGAGTGTTCTACTGTCCCTGTTTAAATTAGCACAGCGCTTTAAAATTCATTTGAAATCGGAGAAGCTGTACACTATAGCACTATCCTAACTGTCACATGGGCAACACAGTAAGCATTATTTTTTGGATGTTGGTTGCTCTCAGTTCCGGTTGTAATGACATGTATATTGGTTGGAGCTTTTCGCATGGGCTGACTTCTTTAATTAATTTATTTAAAGTCCAGGAAGTGGTATTTGAGTTGAAGAAATTGGACATTTCTTTTGATATTATGTTGTGGATATTAAATTATTTTATTACGAGTGTACAAGTCTATCCTGTAAAGGGGGTGGATTTTATTTTCAAATTTGAGCGATAGTTCAGCACATAGTAAGTTTGGACGGAACGGTCTTCGGCTGTGCCAAAGTTGTTATGCTTTTCATGGATGTACTCTGAAGGGAAGTCAATAACTAGCATGATACAAAATTTTCTTGTTCGCAACTAGACTCAAGTGTCAAATAAGTACTTAACTTGTTAGGCAACTCATATTTTCTGGAGTCTAAAATCGAGCAGAATACCGGCAGAGTTGTCCTGCCCTAAAATTTGGCCGTATCTGCGATATTATTTTAATAAGCTTTTTCCGTGTCTGTACATGCCCTCGCACCGCTTCACTCATAATCCTCTTATTCACTCCTCCCTCCGTCTTTTTTTCGCTATCATCTATCTCCATTTCTTATCATTCTATCTCTTTCTCAATCTCCTATCTCTCTTTTCACTTCTCTCAATTTCTTCTCATTCTTCTGCATTCCTTATTGCCTGTCCCAGAGGGTGGTATGTATTTTATTATTCTAGTCCCAGTCCCACTCCGAGTCTCAGTCCAGTCCTAGTCCTAATCCCAGTCCCAGTCTCGTCTGCTGGATAATATTATTACTCTGTACTAAAGCACTCATCACAGCTTTCATTTGTTATCCATTTCTATAAACACGATTCTAAGGGTAGTCTCGGTCTACGTTTTCGCCTATATTGCAACTAAACTATGTAGTAACCACACGCGTGAGGTGTTTGACGCAACTTGTGTGAAAGTTTGAACAAAATCACCGACGATCTCTTCAAAACACCGGCGACCAACTAACACACATTTTAGCCTTTCCTTTTATATTATATAGATTTTTATTTTCAAACTTCACTATAATATTAGAACGATATGCAGATTTTGTTACTTTTGAAATTCGGCTTAAAAATTGCACATGGAACAACTAAAGAGTCTCCTGAATTAAAAAAAAATGTCATAGTACCTCTAAATCGCGGGGCCCCCTCCCCCACACGCCTATCGGCGGGCCTGGTGATGTGCTATACTTGATATATCATTCGCTATAATATTTTTTATTGATAAGCACGTTGTTTAATTAAACACCAACCAATTACGACGGAAGTATATCCGCACTCCTGAAAATGTCAGTGCCGGTGCGTATATGTACATTTTATTATTACGTATAAAAAATAAAAAAATTTGCAATAAAATATATTGCGACTATAAACTGAGATATAATCTATCCTATATTTCAAATTAGATCACACACCTGGTGCAACACAAATTCAAAATCGGTTCAGTAGTTTAGCAGGCCATTGGCGCCAAACATAGTGACACGTGATTTTTATATATTAAGAGAATATTTAACATAAATTTGAAAAATAGGCCACCAACATACAAAGTGCTACGAACTTAAGAAGCTTTGATTATGAGTATGTCTCTTTTCTTACATTTTTCCACCGGGTAGGAATTATCTAAAAAGGTGATAATATCGTACTAGTAGCAACATGTAGAATTTCTGTCCCGTTCGGAGCCAACAAAATATTACGAAGGAAGAAACTACTTGAAACTATAGAAAAAGTGTCTATAAAGTAAGTAGTTCTAAAGTTGAAAAATGTATATCCCGTTCGGAGCTAGGGAAAAAGTAATGCAGCGGGGACAATTTCCACCGCCTGGGGCATCACGTTGTTAAATTCGCCAGATTAAAGCATGTAAAAAAGACATAGGGCGAACTAGTAGGTGTTTTGATGTTTTTGCGCTGATTCCGATTTTTTGTCAGATTTGTCAATACACACTCAAAATCTCGAGACATTTGCAAAAATGACATGAGCGCAAAATTGCGGGTATAAAAATAAAACTTAAAATTTCCAATCATTTTAGGGATGTTTATAGTGTGTTAAGATGTACTGAATAGAAACAGGAAGCAAGAATTTGGATTCGAACTCAGTTATTATAATAATGAAATGGGAAACGAACCATAATGGTGGATTGGCTTCGGCTAACATTGGTTCAGTATTAAAATGTTGGGTTACAAAACGCTATACATTTCTCATTTGTCATACGATTTGAACGATTTCAAAGATTTTTTTTAATGAAAACTTTCAAGGTTCAAAATAGCAAAGTTGAGATTGAATTTTGAATTTTAGTCTGTTTACATAGTTTTTTTAGTACAAGTGCACGAAACTGGCAAATTTTAAAGGTAACTAATTCCTTTGTTTTTATAATGAATCTTAATTAACAAAAACGAGCCCAAAATAATTGTAGAGCCAACCCAAAACGAAGATAAAATTGAAACATGGAAACGAATTTCAGTCATCCCTTGTCAAATTTGGTTTCAGCGTTGTACTCTCGTCTGTGTAATTTTTTTCTGATCTGTTGTTGTCGTTTGTCATGTATTTTTAGTTCATAGTTCATAGTTTAGTTCATACATGACCAGGTATTGTGATTGTGTATGTGCTGTGTGTTCATTCAGAACTGAGGGTGGTTTTTACAGATCGATTTGTGTGACTGACTAAGGCAGTAGAAGTAAGTAATTCTAGTCAAAATTGGTAAACTTTTTTAAAAAATACAACATTAACGTAGCGTTCAAAACATTGAATAATTTAGGGCGAATATAAGAACTAGCACTAACTCAGGGAATCCGTTTAGCAACCACGGCGTATACAAGCTAACCTGTGGTGGCGGTGCCGCCACCATTTCCAAATTTAACTAAATTTTCACTTTGTTTTTGTTTAAAACCAATCTTAAACCGAATTTCATTAGGACTGGTCAAATTTTTTTTTCGATCAGTGGCATTAATAGTATTATAAGGACATTAGCTAAAAAGGGCGGGCCACATCCCTTTCCCAAAATTTTAAAATTATGGTACTTTGCTATATATCGTACGCCCAGATCTTTAGAGACTAACTCAAAAATATGAAATTTCGAAGTTAAGAGTACATCCGGGCTTAGCATTTCATTACCTACCGAATTGTATACTTATTTTCTTATACCTAATCGTAACCGCTGTGCTAAAAATACATACCGTAGTGCGGTGGCAGCATGCTACGCTTATTACATCAAAGTTCTTTGGTTCAAGGCCCGCAAAAAGACACGTTGGCTGCTGTTTGACAAACACTTAAATTTGCAAAACATCTCATTTCTACATGAAAAGCTTTTCATCACAAATGACATTCGGATCCGGCATAAAACATATAGGTTCCGTCTTTCATAAATCTTTCGTAAACATTTCTGTGATTCGCCTCATCCGATATTGTAAGAAGGAATTCGCTTCGCAACTGACGAGTTGCGTGCAAAAAATAATCAAGGGTCAATGTGCTCTTTTTGGATACAATAGCTCTATGGTTGGCTCATCTCTACAGCAACAACATACCTTTGCTCAGATGGTCAAAATCTGCGTGTTGGTGTTAGGCGAATGGAATGATAACATAAAACCTTGCAATTCTCAGAGACGTAAAGCTATAGGGCAGTGATCGTCACCCCATAAGCGCTTTCACGCAATTGTTTTTGTAAAACGCTCAGGCAAGCGCACCACACATCCCCGCGCGCACGCATTCTATCCTCTCGCCAACAACCGAATGTATTCTGCTATGCCCATTAGGAACTAAATTGCTATAATTTCGTGTAAATTACTTTTGAAGTAATATTTTTGAGTATATTTTTGGCTCACCTGTACGAAAACAATGAAGCTTTATTTGATTTATTTAATAATTAAATTTTAAATTAAATTAAATTGTAATTGAACACATTTGGAAGTATTTTAAATGCATTCAAGAAAACAATGCGAGACGTTAATTTTGAAAGCTACCAAGTCCGACAGGGTTTGTGTACGTGCCAGCGCCATTTCTGGTCGCTGATTGGTTGACGCTATTTCTTAGAAAACAAAATGAAGAAGAGACATGCACTAACAAAATTTATTTCGTCTCACTTGAACTTAAAAATTCAATATGGAATATACATATTAGTGAAAAGTTTGAAGTAAGAAGATAATTTAAGATTATCACTCATTTATCTAACAGAATATGATAAATAATAGCCGGGTTTTTTAAATGTGTAGCGAACAGAATTTTGTAATCGAAATTTAAGTAAATTCCCAATAAGCTACAAGCTTGAAACTTGGAATGTAGTTCAGAACCCGATGATAATGCAATAATAAGAAGGAAATAACTGCAATAGGTGGCGCATGGATCGAAATCTTTAAAAAAAATCGTATGTGTGGTCCGATTTGGTTCATATTTGGAACACATAATACATACATATATAGAAAGCGACCTATGACAAATATCGCCGCTAGGTGGCTCAAGGACCTAGATATTAAAAAATCGTGTTTGTAGTCCGATTTTGCTCATAATTGGAACATCTAATACATACTTGAATAGAAAGCGACCTATGAAAAAAAAACGCCGCTAGGTGGCGCAAGGATCGCGATATTCAAAAAAACGTATGTTATGAATTTTCGAAGTTTTTACAGTGTACTTTTTTTAGCTCCGTTTTCAATGGTGTGGTCACAGCTTCCATAAGAATCTTTTGGCGATCCCTGCTATACGGACAGCAATAGAAATTGTCAAACTGGTAGATAATTCACCACATTACCTACTTGAGTATTAGCAAAAACGCGGTGTTTTCGTTAAATTTCACAAAAAGTAATGGAAAACGTTAAAAAGATAGTTACTTGTGATTATTATATCAAAATAAAGGTTTTCTAGCGTTGGATATGACGAAATTCATGCCACATTTCCCCAATGGTGAATTACCTGCACGTGATTTAATGGCTTACTGTTTCCTATTGTCAATGTATTGGTTGCATTTGCGTTTGCCATCTCCTTTTGACAATCCCAACTCCAGTGAAACGAAAAAACAAAAACATAAATCAGCTGATGAGATGATCCAACCATATAGGTATGTGGTTGAGCCATGAAGAGCTCAATGGGAAAAAAGGTCCAGTTCATACCAACACCAAATCATTTTTTATATCTCTGAAAATTACTTCGTGACATCGCAAAATGTGAAGCTCTGTGCAATTTTTTTGCTTTGTTCTTAAAAAAATAATTTAAATGACTCGTACTCCCTTACAGTGCACTTCCCCGTGTAAACTATGCAAAAGTCTACCGAATTCGCTGAAATTTTATATTTAACAATTTTTAAATAGAAAGTGGGACGCAAACAATTTTTATTGTCCTGCCACTGTGGCTACTATGTTATATGTAAAAAGGTAACATATGTCCCCAATTTACTTTGCCGTTTTTGGCGAAAATTGTGAAAAATGGATTTTGTCAACATTTATATAGAAAATATAATATGTGGCCTGGAATCATGAAAGGGAACTTTTGTGCGAAAAAAGCGTTGTTCACTTTTCGAGTGTTTCTTATAGGAAATTTAACGCTCTTTCCAATATTTCTTAGTTTTCTTTCTTAGTTTTCCTATCTTTCTTAGTTTTTTCACAAATCGCATTCAGAGCCAAATCGGACCAGAAATACGATTTTTTGAAATATTTCAATCCATGCGCCACCTATCGGAGATTTTTTTTATTATTGCATTTTCATCGGGTTCTGAACTATATTCCAAGTTTCAAGCTTGTAGCTTATCGGGAAGTCACTTAAATTGTTTTTCTCGAAAACTTGGTTTCGCACAATAGATCCCTTTCATGATTACAGGTCACATATATATATATATACATATATTAAATTACTTTATATTAAGAAAATGTTTCAAATATAAATTTGGTTCTGCTCCTTTCAGATTTTATCATTTTTTGATATCTCTATACCCCCCTTTTTATGCTCGTCCTCTCTCCCTCTTCTCTTTTTTTGCTTGCTTCAACCCTCGTCTTTTCTCTTTCTACCTGTCTCCCCTGTTATGTCTCTCTAGCTCCCTTTCCTTCTTCCTCCCCAGCTCCATCTATCTCTCTGCTTTCGTCTAACTCTATTCTTTTCTCTGTCACCATAAATTACTTTTCTTTTTGTCTCTTTCTCTCCGTTCTTCCATCCTTTCTACCATCTGCTTCGTAAAAAAGTATATGAAATATCAATGTTGGCAAATTAAAAACTAGAAAACTAGAAAAACTAGAGTTCGCCAGTGGCTGAAATTCGCTTTTTTCTAAAAAATCATCATCTCTCCTAAACGGAATAGAGTTTCTTACCACACTCTTCATTCGCTCAAATATCTAAAAGAGAACAATTCCTGCCAACTTAAGACTAATCACTGTATAAAGATAAGCAGATGATTTGTGCAATAAAATACTAAAAAAATATATATATATAATAAAAACTTTATATTTGCCACAAAACCGGAGTAGCGACCACGATCCCTTCAAGTCATTTTAAACAACCGATTATTTAATGACGCATCGGCGTATAAGCGACATTGCACAAACGATCGATGAAAAATTGTCTGAATTAACCATAAATACCATTACAACATTGAACTTTTCTCTAAATCTACCACAAATTATACACATTTACTTGATCCTACCGCAACTAGAATTATTTATATAGATGAATAAAAGAAAACTCAACGAATTGTAGAAAATTTGTATTTGTATTTTTTTTATTATTTAATATTAACCACATTCAATTGCCATAGAATCACACGCACCATAACCTCAAATTGATACACATTGGCAACAACATATACAACATACGAACATTATTTGAGTTTCTATAAATTTTGTTACAAAACTCGCATCTTCTATTCACATGTGTATGTATTTACATTAGACCGACTAAAAAAGGAAAATAAATTAAAATTATTTATAAACAAGCTATTTGCCGCATACTGCTGTTGCTATGTGAGTTCAGAAATTGATATTTTTTGGAAAATTTATTTTTATAGTGATAACTCATGGCTAATGCTTACGTTTCCCACTAATTTTCGGAAACTGTCACGAATAGCCTCGAAAATATGTGTGTGATATTGGAGAACACTTTGTTGCATGAAATCAAGGAAATTGAAAATGCTATCCTAGGGATGAGGCTTATGCCATGAAGCATCAATACTTGTACTTGCAAGTAACATCGAAAAGAGTATTCTATGCTGTTATCATTCGAGTCATGGAACTGACGAATAAATAAACTCAAGTGTTCTATACGTAAAAGATCTTTATTAGCAGCGCTAATATGGTAGTAGATCTTCACAATTTAATGTATTGGCATACTTCACTTATATCGTGTTATAATTAAACTGTTTGACTCTTTTCCAGACTGCGCTGACTATATAATTCGTTCGCCAATTTTCCCCAGGCAATAGACTTTTCGCGAACAGCCTTCTCGAGTAGTGTCCTTTTTACTTTTCTCATATCTCTGTATCTTATACTCACTGTTGTGTTTAATATATGAGCATGTATATATTGTAACGAATTTACTGCAAATCCTCTTACTTGCAACCGTCTACTAAGTTCGAATCACTAAGCTGTTGAATAAATAGCTCCACTTTTCAATAATGCAAAATGGCCTTTATTAAAGTACTTCACAATAAATAACTCTACTATTGCCCGACAGATTGCGTGCTTAATCAAAACTGATTGTAGCGCCTCTATTGTTGAGGCCTTTTATCTCTTTGATTTCCTCGTTGCATCTTCTAGGCGCTTCTGTTCTCGAATCTACTAGTTGGTTATCTGTTATAATTATAACTACTGATGTACGTGTATAGCTCTCATATGCGCGTGTGTTTGTGAGCGACACTTCCACAATTATAATTGCATATCTCAGATAAGATATCTGCATGTGTTTGTTGCTTCTCTGCTGCGTGTACGTAAATATGTGTAGACATAATGATTGAATTATTGATGTGCCTTCACGTCACTGCTTAGAGATGGCAGTACCCCTTAGTGTTGCTAATATTCGTAACAATATGTTAGTAATGTTCTCTGCACCTTTGTTGCCATGTACATGTGTGAGTAATAACTTCTGCACTTTTAGCTGCTGTTACATGTATGTTACTATGTATGTTATTTTCTATTTCATCTGCTTTCCTTGCTGCTGTTCTTGTTGTACAGCTTTTATTTACTAGCGACATAGTGATATATCGAAATTACCAATATTCACCACAGTATTGATACCTATTAAGTATTGAACTGAATGTATCGCTTCTTCCTTATGTCATCGGTTTTTTGTTATACATATTTTACAACAGAACTTGAATGCTAATTCGTCGGAAAATGTCGGGACAGGTATTAAAGGACGGGTTCTGGCCTCGGTATCAATAAACCGAATGTTGAAATCAAAAATTGTATTTCCTTCAAGAGATCTATTAAACAATTCCAAGTGTCAAGACCGTTTCCTTTGTAAGTAATAATCACATTTAAAAAAAAATGATAAACCGTGTTTTAATACAACAATTTTGTCGATACCTACCTATAAAATGTAAGCAGATGGGATAGAAAATAGCTTCGCATACATGTATACTACATCAAAGATCGCAGACCACATTATGCTCATATGTACACAGCAACAAAGAGCGCATATGGCATTCTATATACTACAGACAAACATGTAATCTGAAAGTATAGACCCTGCGAGAAAAATATTGACGAACGCAACTGAGTGCTATATCTAAAAAATGATCAATCAGTTTGATTTTAACACGTAGTAAGTGAAGTATGCGAATAATTTGGAATATGAAGCTCTACGATAACAGAAGGCAAACAGCTATCGAGAATTCTTCAGACTGGCTGTAATATTTTCCATTGGAAAATTTCTATATAGCAAACCAACTTAACGCAAAACGTAAACCTTGTTCGTTGCAAACGGAGCTCTACTCCTGTATGAATATTTTTCGCAGTCAGAGATTTTGAAGCTTACTCAGCAAAAATCGCTTGTCTTCGCTCACTCAGCGACAAATCGTTAAGGGAAAAAATGTATTCCCTTGGCATGACGTCATGTTTTTGATGACATGTTTCATTGCTGATGCAGTGTTTAAACTTAATTCCGATCGGAATACTTTGCTCCGCTCCTACCTACTACTACATTTCAAAGTTATATTTGGGTTGAGCACAAAAATATAATAACGATTGGACAAAATCTCCATTGAATGTTCGTGTCTAAGACATTTTTACTCACATTTATCTCACCATTTTTCTTTTTTTGTTAGAAAAAATTCGTGTGGACTTTACTAACGCGAGCAAATAAGCAGTGCGTTATTAAATAAAAAGGGCGACCGATTTTACTAACAGAATTTATTCGAATGTCTTACAACTATACAATGTAAAAAAATGATATGTCATAACTGAGATTAAGAATTAGAAGTCAAAAAAAATAAGTGAAAAACGGAAGTTAAGATGCAGTTGTATTGTAGAGTTACCATATCCAATTTATTTAACACTTTTGTTAGACGGAATGAGAATAGAAGGAGTAGAATGTAAACAAAAAATATGTTCAGACGCGACCAGGAGGGTTCTTCTAAAATTCGAAATACATCATTTGATAAGTTTTATATAAAGCTGATTTCGCTGATTCAGTGGAAGTAGAGGTTGGTGTATATATATTTTTAAAATCAAAGGATCCTTAATAAAACAAAATAGCTTAATTTTCTTCAAACAGCCGAGTTGACTTTAAATCTGATACTATATAACATTTCAAAATAACAATACTTTTTCACTACATGTGTCCGGGGAGATTAAGAACGCTTCTCTTCCAATATCTGGTTGTGCTGTTTTAAATTTTTCGCCATATGATAAGGTATATGAATTTTTGCTGAGAAACTTCTTATGGCAGAAATACAAAAGAAGGGATTTCCAAACATCAAACCAATTCTGATGTTACTTTTGCGAAATAAAACATATACTCCGAAACATTAACTCTAACTCCGGTCTAGTTGCTTACTCAGGTATAAATTTCAAATACTCCGAACACTTACTTACTTACTAAATTTGCGCTTTAATGTTTAAACAGCTAATGCCGTCTAACAAGGCGCGCCAGTCGCTTTTTCGCTCTGCTAACTGGCGCCAGTTGGTCACACCAAGGGAATTTAATTCATTTTCCAACTGGTCCTTCCAGCGGAGTGGGGGCCCCTGGTCCTCTGCTTCCATAGGCGGGATCCGATAGACTGTGGGAGGAACGTAAGAAACTGAAACATTTCAAAAGCACTACGGCATAAAACTTTTTTTCAAATTCGCCCAAAAATACAACAATTCCGGAATGCGCAAGTCTTGTAATACAAGTGGATTTCTTCTGACACATTTTTCCTTTCAGAAGAAGTTTGCTTGTAACACAAGACTTGAATGTTTGGTTCAGTGGATCGGCTGTTTTGCTCTAAGCAACTTAGGGTCTATACATTTTTATATACAACAGAAAGATAAATATAAATAACAGCTATCCCTGAGAAGATACCAGCTGCACCGAAACTAATAAACTTCACCGGTCGAAAATCTTAAGAATGAAACAGGAAAATGAATTTTTTTGCGTTTTTTTATAAATCCTTTATATCAACTTACTTTAGTTTGAAGGACTAGGACAAAACATTGGTTCATAATTTTTGTTGCACATTCCGTCCCTTCAAGATCACTCAGAAAGCTTTGTTGCTGTTCCTTCTCAACAATGAGGAATGATATTTTGTTTAGTAATTTGGGAAAAATTTAAACAACGTGACATCAGGACGGACAAGGCGACAGCCGTTTCTATTATACCTTGTAAATCTCTTCAAAGCCGTTTCTCCCTTTTTCCCGTTTTCTACACAAAATCTAAGCTTTGGATCCTGTCTGGAAGTAAAAAATATTTTTTAAAACAGTCTAATGTACAAAGCAAGCTGTATTTATTACATTCGAAATGGGAGTAAACCAAGTAGACAGGGCAAGGCAAAGTAATAATAAAGATTAAAATAAAATCAATTTCACTCGATTAACCACAACAATTACATACATTACAATAAATGCGCGAACAAACATATAAATTGGATAGACTATTTAAGTTCTTGCAAAAAAGGGAACATCCAATATCGTATGTATTTGTGTATATGTAAAAAAATATGGGTAAGAGTACATATTTTTGAATGTACGCGTGTGCTTAAAAAGACGCGACCTATCCGTAAAAAAATATTTTGCCCTCGAAAAATAGGAGATTTTAAAACAAAAGAAGATGTATGACTAGCTTTTGTTATAATAACGGCAAAAGTACTCAACGTAAAATATATACTCACTGAAGTAAGAGTTACCCTGAAGGAAGACAGTAACCAGTGGTGGAACTTTCTGGTTCGGAGCCAGACCGAAAGAGCCAAATAAGCACTAGTTCGACAACGAGTAGACTTCTCCAGTTATAAAATCGAAAGTTTGGGTTTTATATTACATATTTCACATATACATATATCTATGAGAAATAGGCTATTTACAAAAAAAAACTGCTACAAGCTTCGAAGTACACTTTCCCGCTGGATTTTACACTATCAAAAAAAGGGCATAATATCGTACTAGAAGCAACATGTAAAATTTCGGTTCGGTTCGGAACCAACGAAATAGTACCAAGAAAACAACTAGATCTAAACTGTAATTTTTCACTAGTTCGAATCTTTCCAAATAATGGCAATAGACCAACTACTTCTAGAGTGGAACTTTTATATAATTTGGACCTATAGAAAAGGTAATGCAACGGCGATAATTTCCACCTCCTAGGACAACGCTATGTAAAATTCGCCAGTAGAAATCCCGTAAAAATGATAGAGGACGAACTAGGAGTGTTTCTGAAGTTACTAGAAGCGCACACGTTTTGAGACTTTCCCTACAGGGTAGTCCCCGACTGAACACTGAGCAATTAGTTTCGTCGTTGACTATACTCCCATCTTACAATCCATATTTTTCCAGAAATGCTAGAAAACTCGACCATAAATTCGAAGGCTGATTGAAGGATTCATGGTCTAGACATGTTCCTGCAGGAATAACAATGAAAATCTATTAACTGATGTTTAGAAGTGATGTTCAAATACAGAGCCAAGAGTTGGTAAAGAGCATGTTTGACTTCTTTGCCCCTTAATCCATAAGAATGGCGATCATGCAAACCGCGCTAATTACGACGGAATCCATCTAAATACCGCGTATAAGACTATATCTGGCGAAAAACTTAAGCCCCAAATCAACAATCAGCGGAGCTTCAGACCTGGTAAAGTGGTGATAGTAGGCCGTTTCGTGAAGACCATAGATCCTGGAGAGGAGCTTGAGCTAGTGGACTCTCGTTAAGAGGACAACGCACCATATGTTTGTGAACATCAAAGCAAAGTCAGTCTGAATTTAAGTTTCGTGAATGGCTAATAAGGCTATGCCAAATTACGTTGAGCAATACCACTAGCTCCGATGTGCTTATAACAGGAACATACCAGATTTGTATCCAACAAAAGATCATCGGGATAGACAACCCTCCCCAAAAACTTCGAGAGTGTCTTCATCTTGATAACAACAACAACAAATTAATCGAAACAAAACCAGCCTGAAGACAAGGCGGGCCCCTAGCAAGCGATTAATTTAATCTAATGGTGGCGAAGATAATTCCAGCAGCAGATCTAAACTGTGCTACAGGAACTGAGCTACAGAAAACAACGGTTGAGCACGTTCTGTGCATTCGCGAGTCCAAAGCTCCAGCTACTAGAGACGTAAGAGTTGTCAGATCGGAGTTATTGGATTCCAATTGAAGTTTCTCCGTGTAGTCGTCAAGCAAATTCTGGAAATACTATGGTCACGTTCATTCTTTTATTTATTAATCAGACAGTTCAACCTAGCCTAACCGCATTTCCTACCGGTGGTAGGGAGAAATGCTTGATCTCCTTTGCTGCTGGCGTCTAACACTAAAGTCTAATACTAAACTACGAATTACAACAGGTCAGTTAATTTAAGGTTTGACACCAAAGAAAAATTAATTCGTCAGAACATTATTGATACCAATTCTCAACAAAAATTAAAAAAAAAGTTTCGAAAGATTTCGTACATCCATCATAATTTGGGTGTACCTCTCAGGCCACCCGTCTCAATCCCGGTCTGTCGCGAGTTGAAAAAGAAAGCGAGACGCTTTGAATCAGGGAAAAGTCAGAGGCACAAAAGCATGAGTCAAAGGAGCTTGAGCTGCTAGCCTCCACGAATAACGCCCGCAAATTTGACTAAAATCCGGGGACAGAGTGAAGGTTTTAAGCCCGAGGCAAGCTCCTTTAAAAACGAAAACAGCGACCTGGTAGCCGAAGGCGCTTAGAATATTGGGGGTAATACTTCTTTGTGCTCCTACATTAAGAAGCGATGAAACGCAAAGGGAAGCTGATGAACCCGAGCCCACGAAATATGGTGATGAAATAAATTCCTCCCCCACCCGATTATAATGCAGTAAGATTAGCGACGACCAGATTGATGAAGGAGTAGGGGCCCTGCAAACTGCAGCAAATATTGCAGAGCCCTGCGAAATATTTAAATCGTGAATCGGCTGATTGAACCTTATCAGCACTGCTTCAGATGTGGTAAATCTACCATTGACCAATTTTCACTTACCACGAAGAACATTTGACACATCACCTCTGCACAAAATGGCGTTGGGTAATAAAAGCAGCTAGGTCAGAAATGCGAAAAACCTTTCCGAGACGTTCAAAACAAAACAAGGTTTCAAACAGGCCGACCCGCTATCGTGCGATTTCTATAATTTGATGCCGGAGATATGCTAGCTGCAGAATTTAACTGCTCTGTAATACTATTCTATGAGAACGTACAATTACAGGCGTACGCTGACGAAATTGATTTCATCGGCCTGAAAACCCGCGCGGTAAGTTCTGTTTATTCCAAACTGTAAAAAGAAGCGGAAAAGTTGGGTTTGATTGAACAATGGCTGTCATCAAGCAAAGAGTTTCAACTTGGAAACCACGTCACTGATGGCAGCCATAATTTCGAAATAGTAAAAGACCTCGTTTATTTGGGAACCAACATTAACACAAACAACAGCATCAGCTTTAAAATCCAACGAAAAATCATTCTTGCCATTAAAGTACTTGGTACTTTGAACTAAATAGGCAAATGAAAATTAAAGTCCTCTCTCGGCTCTACAAGTCACTTATCGTATCCGTTATACTGTATGGAGGCCGCCTATGGATGCAGAGGAAGAGGGCGGCCCCCACTCCACGGGAAGAACCAGGTAGAAAACTATTTAACGTTGGACGGCCATAACCGTTTAAAGTAAGTATGTAAGTTTGTAGAAAAGTCATTATTATTACAACTGCGCGATAATCGTATTAAAGCCCTAGAAACAGAAAAACTGATTTACGACCTTGATTACTTTAAAATTGAATTTCACACGACTAGCTTATGCCCCTTGTAACCACACTTCGCACATCTTATTTAACACACCCCCGTTGATATGACTCGACAAATTTAAAAGGATTGAACTAAAATAGGGGTTTTGGTGGCGTAATACTTCAAACGAATATTTTAAAGTACCAAGTTTTATAACAACCTCCGCGTAAATATTTTCAGTAAGTTTTTTTAATATTCACACCAGGTATAATATGTCATCTCAATCATAATACCGTCTAAACCACCCTCGTACATATAACCCTTACATAATGAAGACCAACTCCAGGGCATATTAAGATTGAAAGCAGCCAAATTATCGCAGAATACACAAAAGAAGAATTAATATGACATTCCACGTCTACGAATCAACTTAAAGTTAAACATATTCAGACAATAAACAAGCAATTAAATAAAGAAATTATGTCAAGAAACAATTATGCAATAAAATAAAACATTACTGCGAACAACAAAAACAAATTTCCTTATTCCCCAACCGAATATATAAATACAAACAAAACCTCAAAGAGAAACGAGATAGACAAGCTTTGTTGAATTTCCATTTTTAGGATTTACGCGCTTGTTTAATTTAATAAAATTGCATAAAACCAACAACACAAACAAAGTCCACGAGTCGACTGAAGTTTTTTTGAACAAAGTCTTAAGACTAAAAGCACAAGCACTTCATAACGAAGCACTGTTTGCGTGGCTCCCAACATCAACCGCCAAACTTTCATGGTAAGCCTCTTAAAATGTGCACAAGCGAGTTTGAACTGTGGGATGAGTTCTAACTACGTTGTCTATTACCACTGGCATTTAGTATAACAAAGATGGCAAACAAACAACAACAACAAAGAAAACAAAAAGCTACAGCATTGTCAATTTGTTTTATTTGTTACATGAAATGGTCGCATGGACTTACAACGCATCCTCAAATGCTCCTCGTTCCCTTAGGAAATTGTTATGTTGGTAGTACCACAAAGGTCGGTGGCGACGTTGGTTTATGCCCAATTAATCTGTGATAAATTCTTTTATAATTTAGCGTAATAATCATTGAAACATAATGAAAATTATAGGACGCGCGTTCTTTTTCCAAGTATTTTGAGGGGCAACTGAAAATACTCAATATTCGTTTTAACGTATTTATCTGTCGCATACACAAACATACTTATGTACATATGGAGCGCATAAAGTACTATCGGAGAGCAGAACTGTTTTAATAACCAAGAGTTAAACAATAGCTGTGTTTAACAGTGTTTTTTTTTACATGTATATACATACATATGCTCTTAAGTTTTATATGGTGAGGTGTATAACTTTATCTACACTTATGAAATTGTTGCGCATAAAATTAGTACTAACAAGTAAGGAAGTCTAAGTTCGGTGAAACCGAACATTACATACCCAGCTGTATACTTGAAATGCTGTTGTTGGTTGTTTTGTGTGCTTAATAGTGTTACAAGGCTGCGCAATAACTAATACATATACATAGGACTCTATTCTGAACTAATTTTTCTTCGAGTTATGGCTCCCGAAACATAGAAAAATGCTTAGTCATAAAGGGGCGGTGCCCGCCCATTTTTTAAAATTTGAAGTTTTTCCTATTTATTGTTATAAATCCACTTGGGAAATGAAATACCATTGATATAAAGCCCTTCTTTGCAAAGATATAGCTTATTTTATTCGTCCACGACCCTTTTAAAAATCTTTTTGTAAAAGTGGGTGCGGTCCTTAACCGATTTCGTGAATTTTTCTTCAAAGCATTCCATATAGTAAAGGCAACCTCTCTGCCGACTTTTGTTACGATAGGTTTAACGATTTTTGATTTGTGATTAATAAGTGGGCGGTGCCACGCCCATTTTAAAAAATTTTTTGAAACTTTTATCGAGGTTGTTAGTATCAGTCCACACGTCAAATTTCAACATTCTGGGTGCATTATTTACTAAATAATCAGGTTTTTGGTGTTTTCCAAAATGTTATATATATAAAAAGTGAACGTGTTTATCATCCGATTTCGGAAATTTTCAGTACTAATCTATTCTGGGCCCAGGTTAGCTCGTGTACCAAATTTGGTGAAGATATCTCAATTTTTACTCAAGTTTATCATGTTAACGGACAGGCGGATTCGATACTGATGATTTTGATATATGTAAGTCTATATCTATCTCGATTCCCTTATACCTGTACAACCAACCGTTATCCAATCAAAGTTATATTACCCTGTGTACAAGTACAACTGGGTATAAAAAGTGTGTGTCTCCACTATTCTCCACTTTCAATTTTGGTATGCGTTATACACTCTGATTTAAAGGATTTGTATCTCCACTATATCCCCATACACTATACCATGTGTAATTTTTTATGAGCGTATTTTGTTTAGTTGCAAATGCAGATGTATATACATGTAAAAGATAATCGCAGCCTATATATTCTGAAGTCTTTTTCCGATTAAAATAAAAAAATATACCTAGGCCCGTAGTACCAACCGGTAGGTTATTTGCTCAGATCTAGATATAATACCAATAATCATGTACAAATTAGATATTATTAGGCTTCGATGCACTACGACCTTCGTTAAGCTATATTGCGCTTGATCGTTCAGCCTTTTACTGTATGTGGTGACTTGCATTTATTGTCCCCTAAAGTACTCAATGGGAGCTCGTAGCTCCCTCTTTGCTTAAGTAAATGAGTTTGGTTGATACTCTCGTTACTGGGAGTATAAGACCTACTTTTGCCTTTCGCATTGATCCCAGTGTCGTCTGAATTTCTTTGTTTTTTCTCTGGACTATTGAATGCTGCTATAGCGCCCCGTTCAGCTAGTTAGTCTGCTTGTTGTAGATGTCAGTTCCCGTTTTTCCGTCAACCAAATTTAATCAATCCGTGGACCAGACCTCTGATTTAGGGTCACTATATGGACCCTCAGTTTACCAAAGAGTTCTGTCCACAATCGGCACTTCAAAATTTCACGAGGCTCCGAGCTATAGGGCAATTGTATCATGTAGTTGCAATACGGGATTTCTTATGACTTTTCATTTCACTTTCACTTTCTTTCCACTTTTTAGCTTAGAGATAGTTTCAAGTCCTAAGTGCATTCAATTATTGCCTTTTTCTGAGAATTATTCCCACTAAATCATTAAGTGCATCAGCAGGGGGAGTTCTCATCGCACCCGTTATACCAGTTGAAACTAGTCGGTGCTTAGTTTTGTTATTGCTGTTCAACAACAATTAAGGTTCGTTGATGTTGTTTTTGTAGCTATAAAGACACTCTTCGAAGTTTTTGGGGAGTGTTATCGATGTTGCTGGTCCTTTGCCGGATGTAAATCCGCTACCATCCGTTAACAAACACTATTAAAGTACAGAGGATAGTGAATTATAACGCAAATACCTGTCTCTGTAGACTCAACTCTACGGTGTCAAACACGGATCTTCTGCATGATCAATGGCCCAAACTATCGGCTCCATGTTGCCTTCTCTCAACACTTCTTAGCCGAATCGTTTGGTACCAATTGCTTGTAATCCGGCGATTCAATTACAAATCCTTACCTTGGTAAAACAGGAGTGTATCAAGCTCCAGCCATTTTATGGATAATGACATCCGGTTGTTGGGCAACTCCACCCCGGATCATAGTACGTTCTTCTCTACCACAAGCAATTCACCTGCAACATGTTCCGTGTGTAAAAAGCAGATACATGCTACAGTCCCACAATTTTAATACAAGTATTAGGGGAATTGTGAGCAACCCTTGCTATGCACCACATTTTAGAACACAATTCAGGGATGTGACACAACCTTTTAAAGCCTTATGATCCACAACGCATCTTCGCCATGAACTGAATATCGATGTAATCCATCAGTGCAAATGTCTTTCCATGAATAACTACTCAGGTGTTCCATAGAGTGAGAGCGTTATATAATTCCTTGTGAATAAAACTATCTGTCCTGAAAAACAGACAGTGATGCTCACAAGTACTTACAACACAAGCACTTGCAGGATACACTTCGCTAATCATATTACTAAACCACTTGCACATTAAGATACATCGTATTAGTCATAGGTACTAAGTTGACACAGTTATACGCTCGTTCGCCGTGAATGACTACCAATGTAATCTATAAGTGCAATTCACTCAAGACACATCTCATCATTCACAGGTACTAAAACGCAAACCTGATCATATAGCAGGTCCAACGAAGTTTCCATAAATTTCAAAATAAGCGTGGGAACTACCCACCCTTACAATTATCCATAATTTTCCACGACGAGGGACCCTGTTGCAACTGGACTACCAGCTAAACGTTTCTCATCCATTTATGCAACCTTCGACTTTACAACCATTATTTGCTACCATTATTTCTCTTCCGATTTTCATATATCCTTTTTAAACTTCATGCACAATTTAGGGATGTAACCAACCTTTTCTTTGACGTTCCGCGGAAGCGTCTTTGAATTACTTGTGTGCAGATTAGCACGTACTCGGGCAGCCACTCCATATGAGAAGTATATGAGTAAACTTTCTTGCCCACCAAAGAAGACAGTATTACTCCGAAGAGAACACTGTCAACTCCAACGAAGAAGCGAATTTCCACGGAGGCGACCCTACGCACACTTCCAGAATACGATATGAAACCACAGCCCCCGCGATGCTCCCACAAGGGGGCCATCCCAGGACAGGAAGGTGAGACCTGAAAATTCAGATCACCGGCTTTATTTCCTGCTCCCGCGGTGACAGTTTTTATAAGGATCATGCTTAGGGTCCCACAGGGTGATACCAGCGTTCTCCCTGCTCCCTTTCGAGTAAAGCCAGGCAGGATTGGTTAGTCTATATCGTCACTAATAAGATGACGTCAATTTTGTCAGGGTGGATAGACCACCCTTTTCGTCATTAATAAGATGACGTCAATTTTGTCAGGATGGATAGACCATCATTTTCGTCACTAATACGATGACGTCAATTTGTTGTGGATTATGGTCGTCTTTTACGACTGGCATGCCTGCCGTGGGCATATTCTACTACCCTAACCCACAGGGGGAACTATTAAAGTACAAGCCGACTATCTCGAACACGATTTCATACGACCGCATTGACCTTCTAGGTCATCCTGTCGCCCACCCCATGTTGAACTTGGTGTCGCCAGAGGCTCGCCTGCTTAAGAAACAGGATTCACCACGGGTAGGTGAGGTTGATAATTCGGTTGGAAAAGCTCTTAATTGCGCTTGTGTATTTTAGTCGCCTCTTACGACAGGCATACCTATTGTGGGTACATTCGAAGTCCCGGGCATACTCATTTTTCACCATTCCTTAAAAGACTTTTTTCCCACGAATCAAGTCAGCTGCCACATAGTGCAAAGAAAAAAATCATTGAGATTACGAAGTTTTGCTTTGCTTCCGCCAGCATTTCCATTAGTCGTACACTAAATACGTTATATTCTCCATTCGTATTATTATTTCTTAGCTATAGCGCGGTATTGCCATCGATTCCCCATTTTCTATTTATTTATTGCCATTTGGAGATCATCAGTTGCTGATAGCGCCCTGACTTTGACCGTAGAAAGATGTTTGCTTACTTCATTTTGCTATCGGCGCAGCAATTCCACTCTTCCATCTTTTATTCAGCAGAACGCACAGTGGAGAATTGAATTAAATCACTGAAAGTTCATATTAAATTGTGTTAGAGTTTGTCGCAATATTCAATTTGTGCCCAATCGATTTACAATAATAATAATAACAGTAATTTAAACCCCCCGGTTGCTTTTATTTATATATCTGTTATTCGCTTCTGGGTCTATTTGATGCGTTAAAATGAGTGGAAAATTGAAAATAAATATCTGCAATACGAAACATCGTAAATGCGAAGATGATAAACGTTTTTAGTGGGGAGAGGAGGAAGGGGAGAACCGTAAGATACAAAGAATTAAACAGAGCATAAAACAACTAAAACTTTTATTTTCCAAAAAATGTCAGCAAATCACAATTCTAGCAAAAGCCTCCAAAACAATGCACTTTGTTTGATACCAATATTTTACAAATAGATTTACAGCCTATTCGGGTCCATATTATAAGCCGATTGAATGAAACATAGCACACTGTAGAATTCATTAGCACGTTTCAAGGGACTCCCATATCAGTCGAATTTTGGGCCTATACTGGTATATATTTTAACTCGTACGTTCGAAAACTATTGAGATATAGAATTGGTTGGTACTCATATTGTCTACAACACTTTACTTACCTACTTAATTAATTAGCGCTTAACCGTTTAAACAATTTTGTCCGTCCAACAAGTCAGACCAGTCACTTCAATATTCGTTAACATAGAGGCAATTTAATTTGTTTTCCACATGATCATTCCTCTACTTCGATAGTTGCGATAACAATACCTTCTTCGCCGGAGCATCATCGTATAGCACAATCTAGCCAGTGTAGCCCCTACATTTCAATTCGCTGGACTTTCTTCGTATCCGCACAAAGTTCGTATAGCTCATCATTACATAATTTTTTGTAATTTTTATTGTTGTATTAATGATAAAGACACTCCCCGAAGGTTTAGGGAATGTTATCGATGTTGATGGTCCTTTTCCGGATATATATTCGGTACGCTCCGGTAACAAAGCACACTAGCCCGACCATTTTAAGAAGGATTAATATGACCACATTAACCTTCTAGGCCATTCCGCCCCCTTTCACTAGTTTAATGAGAAAATTGTTTGATACATTCATATTTGTAACAGGATTCCCGCGCGTAGGTGAGACTGAATATTAGGTTGCGGAAGCTCTGAAGATATAAAGTTTTGTATTACGCTTGTCAGTGTCCATGCTACTGCTCCAAATTTTAGGAAGTCTACGATAAGTAAATTGTAGATGATGGTTTTCGTTTGCAGTGAAATGACTTTACTTTTAGCTGACTACTTAGGCCAAAATAGCATTTGTTGGCAAGAGTGATTTTTCGTTGGATTTCTGGACTGACTTTGTGTTAATGTTGGTTCTCAAATAAACGTATTTCTTTGCTATTTCAAAATTATGGCTGCCAACAGACGTGAATATACTGACTCACCATCAAACCCATCTGTTAAGCTTCTCTTTACAGAGTTCAGACATAGCGGTATAAAGGCAGCTCATATCGTTCTGTCGAACGCGGCTTCAAAATTGATGTTGTTTGCGTTTTTTTTTCCAAAATTGGCGCTTGAGAGGACCTCAATGTGATTCCGCGATATTTGGCCCAGTTTGTGGGAACCCCCTTCGTGGTGTACTGGGTGAAGAATACTTAGAGTCTAATCGGCAGCGGATGCACTTTTCCAACCATAGTTTGCGCAGAAACTCTGCATACTATCCGTCAGGGCCCGCGGTCTTGTTATTTTTTAATCAGATTATTGCTATTCTGACTTCGTCATAACATTAATTGCTTCATCATCTATTGCGCGCTCGGATTGATAATTTTCTCTAGGTTGTTGTTGATGTTGTAGCAATTGTCATCAATGTCCCCAAACGGAGTCCAAGGAATCTTGCTGTTTCAACAGCGGTGGACCATAATGAGAAGGGTGTTAGAGGCGTTGGTTTCACATTGGAATTGAAGAGAGGGTGTCATGTGGGAACGTATTGCAAGCAGGACATACGTTTTGTATCTCGGGGTTGATTCTGGATAGGTAAGAGTTTAACCTGTTACAGTACCCAAATCTAAGTTGAGCTAGAGTGACGCGCGTTTCCCTAGGGAGAGTGCGTTCCTCTTCTTCTAGTTCTGGGTTTTTTCTTTAAGTACCTCCGGGCCATACCTGGCTTAGAGGTCTGACGCCTGTTTGTGATATCACTGAGGACCTGCTTGTGCTTTTGTTTTTCTCTAGGTCGTACATCGCTGTGGCCGTTTAGGTGGGCAGAGAAGTGTTTCCCTCAATAATGTAACCTTCTGTGGACATTGGGTAACCGAGTCGCCGGTTTCCTCTTTAAAAGCGTTTGCCCCGTAGTGAAAATCTCCCTTCTTTCGCCGAATGCCTTCGCAAAATTTTCGGGCTTTTTTTCTTCCTAAAAAAATGTTTCACTTATATTTTAAACTCGGGTAATATTGGCACCTGGACCGAGGTACTTCAGAAATATGCTTCGACTGCTTCTACATTTTGTCGCGTTAGTTTGTGCTCTCAACGAGCAGTTGTGGGTGTTGAATAGCGAAATCATCGGCAGTTTGTTGCGATTGAAGCCTGTTAGGTCGATGTTAAGTCCTCGATTCATGCACACATCTAAAACGTGATCGATCTGATTACGTATATTTGGACCAGGGTGCAACCATGAATAGTTTAACGCATGAACCTGGTGCTAGATATGACCATGTTTTCAGCACCGATGGAGTCTATCAGCCTCAGTCCATAAGAGGTTTCATTGTGGAGACTGAACTTTTTGAATGTAGCTTCACATCACCTTTCTAGCCGATCGTGAATTGTTATATCGCCTCATTTTCTCCACCTTCGGAGCATGGGCAGATGAATTAAATATGGAAAAATTTCGCCTTAAGGCAGATAACCGCGAGACGTTGGTCAATATGGGTGAACGACAGTACCTAGTGACGAAGTCTCTCCCACCACGAATCCAGTGCCAAAACTGCGCTTAGTTGCATGGCCACGCCATAAATGTCATAACTTTTGATTGTCTTTTTTCATTGCTTCTGCCATCACATCTTTGGATGGAGGTGTGATTACGTGATTTCGTTTCGTCTTCACGATGACATCAACCAACCTGGAATCTGTAGCAATCCCTTTATGAGTATGGACACTCCAGGTGCATGCCCACAATAATTGTCCCTTTTGCAGGAGGCTTGTGTAAACTTTTCATTGGATTGTGATTTTATATGGCGAGTCCCAAGACCCGCGCTACGAGCTCAGCGGGGATGGAATAGTACTTGCACGTTTGTATAGCGGGCCGCTTGATCCAATACAGACGCCCACTTGCAGCCGCGCCTTATCAACATAAGGCGTTGCTGATGAAATCCCCCAGCTAGCCCTTACACCGATTATGTCAGAGTGGCCTTGCCAGTTTGTTGTCTCCCCATATTAGCTCACCACTAAACCGACGTTCAGTTGCTACCCATAGAAAGTTGGCTGCTTGAACCGCGTGCAAAAGAATCGCCCGGCCATTTCCTGGTGAATGCTGGTCAGAAGCTTTTCCCACTTGCGTGAGCTTATACACACGGCTCAACCCCTAAAATATTAGCGGTTGCAAATGTAGATTTTTAATGAATTTTACTTATAGCTCTTCTAATCGATGTATTTGAATGCGACATAAAACTTTTGTAGTGTTTGCAAGGGCGATATTCAAAATATATACTCCTTACGACGATAAAAGATCTTGCGAACTGCCTAATAGTCATTGAAAATTAATAAGGGGAGCAATTATATAATTGACCAAAGTTTACGATTTTCCTTGGAATGCTCGATGTATTTCATCACTGCTAAAATAATCCACATTAATGATGATGACTAAAGTAATCGAGTGATTATCGTCTTTCCTCATACATAACCCAAACCTATTTACATTTGTGAATTTAGCTTTTTTATTGCTGATGCTGATTTAGATTTTTCTGCGTTGATGTTTTCACAATTTCCTGAATTATACTAAAGTTATTTCCGGTACCACTACAACGATTAGTACATACAGTTATACATATGTATGTATATACAAATGTATATACATATAAAGTTATCATATATTTCAGTCATCCAGACGCTCTTACTGTCAGTTGATCATGAAACACAGTCAGTCTGTCGAACTGTTGGTGAGCCAATCAATGGGAATACATAGTAAGTAATAAAAATCATTAGCTTTGGCACACAAACACGAGTAGGAATGTACATTTCAATTTACCGCTAATATTATGTTGTTGTTTTCAATATTGCTGATGATACATACCCAAATACATTTATGTAGTTGTTTGAGGTAATAAAAATGTTTCTATCAGCGGATGTTATTACGTGAATGCAACTGACTGACTGTGAAGGCTTTTCACTCTTTACCATTGGAGGCAACAAATCAATGGATATTTATAGAGCAGCATTAAATTTAATAAAGTGCATCTTTTCAATTGACTATCAACTTTTATGCAACGGCGTAATGGCACACACATATGCATATATAATAATATACACAATGGCTACGATTTTTATAACCAACTGTACTAAGTTATTATGTGAATTACCCGTTTGATTGAGGTGCAAAGGCTCAACCGCCAGTCATAGAAAGTATTAAGTCCATGAAGGAAAATAAACTACAAAAAATTGCGATATAGCCCCAACGCAGTTCGAAATAGTTCAGAAAATAATTTTGAAACAGAACGAAAAAATCACGATAGTGATGATAGTGCAAACCACAGCGATATAATTTGAAGATAAAACCGAAACTTTTAATTATTTTTTTTTAAATAGAACCATACCTATGAACACTTTGTCCTAAACAAATAAAAAACAAGTAAGGAAGGTTAAGTTCGGGTGTAACTGAACATTATATACTCAGTTGAGAGCTATGGTGACAACATAAGGGAAAATAACCATGTAGGAAAATGAACCGAGGGAAACCCTGGAATGTGTTTGTATGACATGGTATCAAATGAAAGGCATTAAAGAGTATTTATGAGGGAGTTCTATAGGTGGACGCCATTTAGGGATATAGCCATAAGGGTGGATCAGGGTTGACTCTAGAATGCGTTGTACGATATGGGTATCAAATTAAAGGCATTAATGAGAGTTTTAAAAGGGAGTGGTGGTAGTTGTATATGTGAAGGCGTTTTCCAGATATCGACCAAATGTGGACCAGGGTGACCCAGAACATTATCTGTTGGATACCGCTAATTTATTTATATATGTAATACCACGAACAGTATTCCTGCCAAGATTTTAAGGGTTTTTTATTTTGCCCTACAGAACTTTTCATTTTCTTCTACATAATATGGTAGGTGTCACAACCCATTTTATAAAGTTTGTTCTAAAGTTATATTTCGCGTCAATAAAACAATCCAATTACCTTACCATGTTTCATCTCTTTTTTCGTATTTGTTATAGAATTATGGCATTTTTTCATTTTTCGTAATTTTCGATATCAAAAAAGTGGCGTGGTCATAGTCGGATTTCGTTCATTTTTCATATCAAGATAAAGTGAGTTCAAGTAAGCACGTGAACTAAGTTCATTAAAGATATGTCGATTTTTGCTCAAGTTATCTTGTTAACGGCCATGCGGAAGGACAGACGGACGACTGTTTATAAAAACTGGGCGTGGCATCAACCGATTCCGCCCATTTTCACAGAAAACAGTTAACGTCATAAAATCATGCCCCTACCAAATTTCAAAGGATTAAAGGGTTAATTTTTGTTCGACTTATGGCGTTAAAAGTATCCTAGACAAATTAATGAAAAAGGGCGGAGCCACGCCCATTTTGAAATTTCTTTTATTTTTGTATTTTGTTGCACCACATCATTACTGGAGTTGAATGTTGACATAATTTACTTATATACTGTAAAGATATTAAATTTTTTTGTTAAAATTTTACTTTAAAAAAATTTTTTTTAATGTGGGGCGTGGTTCTTCTCCGATTTTGCTAATTTTTATTAAGCGTACATATAATAATAGGAGGCCACCGTGGTGTGATGGTAGCGTGCTCCGCCTATCACACCGTATGCCCTGGGTTCAACTCCCGGGCAAAGCAACATCAAAATTTTAGAAATAAGATTTTTCAATTAGAAGAAAATTTTTCAAAGCGGGGTCGCCCCTCGGCAGTGCTTGGCAAGCGCTCCGGGTGTATTTCTGCCATGAAAAGCTCTCAGTGAAAACTCATCTGCCTTGCAGATGCCGTTCGGAGTCGGCATAAAACATGTAGGTCCCGTCCGGCCAATTTGTAGGGAAAATCAAGAGGAGCACGACGCAAATTGGAAGAGAAGCTCGGCCTTAGATCTGTTCGGAGGTTATCGCGCCTTAAATTTATATATAATAATAGGAGTAACGTTCCTGCCAAATTTCATCATGATATCTTCAAACGACTGCCAATTACAGCTTGCAAAATTTTAAATTACCTTCTTTAAAAGTGTGAGGTGCCACGGCATGGCTCAATCAAATTTTTTTCGATCCTGATTATTTTGATATATGGAAGTCTATATCTATCTCGATTCCTTTATATATGTACAACCAACCGTTATCCAATCAAACTTAATATACTCTGTGAGCTCTGCTCAACTGAGTATAACAAGCAAGAAGACTAAGCTCGGGTGTAAGCGAACATTACATACTTAGCTGAGAGCTTAGCTGCGTTGGTTTCGTAGGGTTTCGTAGATGGTTTATAACTGGTTTGGAATGATTTTCCTTCATCCTTTGTCAAATAAGGGAAAAGCACCATATAGGAAAATGAACCTAGTGTAACCCTGAATGTGTTTTGTACGAAACTGGGTATCAAATGAAAGGTATTAATGAGTATTTTAAAAGGGAGTGGCCCCTAGTTGTATATGTGAAGTCGTTTTCAAGTTATCGACTAACATGAGGACCAGGGTGACCCATAACATCATCTGTCGGGTACCGCTAATTTATGTATATATGTAATACCACGAACAGTATTCCTGCCATGATTCCAAAGGGCTTTTGATTTCGCCCTGCAGAACTTTTTATTTTCTTCTACTTAATATGGCAGGTGTCACAGCCCATTTTGCAAAGTTTTTTCAAAGTTATATTTTGCGTCCAAAAAACCAATCCAATCACCATGTTCATCCCTTTTTTCGTATTTGGTATAGAATTATGGAATTTTTTTCATTTTCGAAATTTTCAATATCGAAAAAGTGGGCGTGGTCATAGTCGGATTTCGCCATTTTTATACCAAGATAAAGTGAGTTCAGATAAGTACGTGAACTAAGTTTAGTAAAGATATATCGATTTTTGCTCAAGTTATCGTGTTAACGCCGAGCGGAAGGACAGACGGTCGACTGTGTATAAAAACTGGGCGTGGCTTCAACCGATTTCGCCCATTTTCACAGAAAACAGTTATCGTCATAGAAGCTATGCCCTTACCAAATTTCACAAGGATTGTAAATTTTTGTTCGACTTATGGCATTAAAAGTATTCTAGACAAATTAAATGAAAAAGGGCGGAGCCACGCCCATTTGAAATTTTCTTTTATTTTTGTATTTGTTGCACCATATCATTACTGGAGTTGAATGTTGACATAATTTACTTATATACTGTAAAGATATTAAAATTTTGTTAAAATTTGACTTTAAAATATTTTTTTTAAGTGGGCGTGTTCGTCATCCGATTTTGCAAATTTTTATTTAGCACACATATAGTAATAGGAGTAACGTTCCTGCCAAATTTCATCATGATATCTTCAACGACTGCCAAATTTACAGCTTGCAAAACTTTTAAATTACCTTCTTTTAAAAGTGGGCGGTGCCACGCCCATTGTCCAAAATTTTACTAATTTCTATTCTGCGTCATAAGGTCAACCACCTACCAAGTTTCATCGCTTTATCCGTCTTTGGTAATGAATTATCGCACTTTTTCGGTTTTTCGAAATTTTCGATATCGAAAAAGTGGGCGTGGTTATAGTCCGATTTCGTTCATTTTAAATAGCGATCTGAGATGAGTGCCCAGGATCTTACATACCAAATTTCATTAAGATACCTCAAAATTTACTCAAGTTATCGTGTTATGGACGGACGGACGACGGACGGACGGACAAGGCTAAATGAATTTCTTTTTTCACCCAGATCATTTTGATATATAGAAGTCTATATCTATCTCGATTAGTTTATGCCGTTACGGGGTACCGTTTTGCGAACAAAATTAATATACTCTGTGAGCTCTGCTCAGCTGAGTATAATAATCCCAAAAAGAACTAGGGCTAGTATTGAAATAATCCCGTAGTAGTGTCGAACTTACTCTATAAAAAGTTGTGTTATGACCCCGAAATTATCGAAAAAACACTGCTGAAAATATTACAAACTATTCCCAAAATTATCCAAATAGGCATTAAATGGCACAAAATACATATTTGAAAGAAGGTACTGAAACAATCAGAAATAGTTTATGAAACTATCCCGCAAGTAATCTCGAAATTATTTTGGTATATGCAATATGAAACATGACCTATATATTATTACGTAGTATACCGGCCGTCTCTTGCCAATAAACGCTACTCTGGACTAGGTAGGCAATTTAAAAGTAAAGTCCTCTCTCGGCAAACGAAAATTATGCTCTACAAGTCACTTATCGTACCCATCCTGCTATATGGAGCAGAAGCATGAACCATGACAACATCAGATGAAGCGGCTCTGGCAGTGTTCGAGAGAAAAGTTCTTCGAAGATTTATGGACCTGTACGCGTTGGTGATGACGAGTACCGAAAAAGATTTTATGATGAGCTGTACGAGCTTTACGCACACACAAATATAGTCCAGCGAAATTAAACGCAGCGTCTACGCTGGCTAGAAAGATGATGCTCCGGCTAAGAAACTATTTTAATCGAAACCCGCCTACAGAAGTAGAATAAGAGGGCGCCCCACTCCAGTAAGGGCCGGATGGTAAACGATTTAAACTCCCTTAATTACAAATTTATTG